>CM052661.1:101287069-101302522 GCA_028533165.1 Leontopithecus rosalia
TCTCATTTTCCTTCCATGTCCTCTGATGCACTGGAGAATCCTCTCTATGCCAATGCACAGCTCCAAGCACACAATATGCACACTAAACTATTTGCTGAATTTAATTGTCAAGGCACATTTTAGACACTTGCTATTGGAAGCACACTGACTAAAATTTGGCCTTTGAGGGTGGGCAGCTGAAATAGATAGCTGATAGTTTGCTGATATTTCAGCCGTAAGAATAAAATTCATTCCATGACCACTGTCAATTATTATTTTGGTTAATAAAGAAACCAAAGCAATGACATATGAATTAATCTCAGAGTACTTGAGTACCCTGCTAACAACACATATATTTGTTGAGAACTAACCAAGTACCATACTAAATGGTGCACATATATGACCTTATGACATCAGTCATGTTGTCCTTACCCTTTTACATTAGCAGATGTTAACTTTATTGTCCACAGTCTGGAGCTAAACATCCTTCAACTCAATATCTGAACAAAGGTTATCTGTCTTCACATGCAGCCTACATGAATGATATTCAATACTAGGAGAGACACACTTTATTAATAACCTGCACAATCCCTCATTTCCAGGATAGCAACTATCATTGGATAGGTGCATGTTCTCACAGCCCTTTTGATCAGGGATCACAGGGGTTTTGAATCATTTTAAAAAACTAATATAATTTGATTGCCTTGCTTAAGTATTTCTGTGTGGATAGTGTGGCCAGTGAAATAGAAGAGCTAATAAAATGCTTGTGAGAAAGTTTGAAATGATGCTTAATGTATGTATTGTAAGAAAAAATTCTCTTATTTTAAGAATTTTATTAAAGATAAGGTAAAAAAATCCATATGTTTTGACACGTGTGTGTGTGTGTGTGTGTGTGTAATTAATTTGGGGAAAATATTTTATCTGCTTTACCAAGAATAATCTATTTAAAATTCAGGATGGCATGGGAAATGTTTTACTAGCTTATGGATACATGCAAAATGAAAGCATTTGGACCCTTTTTTATATATTATGTTTTACTTGTTTGTTATTTTTAAGAGACAAATAATAATTACATATATTTGTGGAGTACAATGTGGCATTTGGAGCTATACACATTATGTAAAAATTCAATAAAGCTAATTAATAAGCCCATTTCTTGCCGATTTATTATGTTTTGTGGTGAAAATGTTAAAAATACAATTCAGCAATTTTGAAATACACAATACGTTATTAACTGTTGTCACCATCCAGTGCAATAAAACTAGAGTAGAAAAGTGGTTATCAAAGATCAGTGGGGAGAGAGAAGGGTAAGGAAAAGATAGATGTTAACAGAAGAATACAAAGTTTTAGACTGAAGGAATACATTTGCCTGATCTATATATTACTCACATACAAATTTTAATGCAATTTGGAATCAACTTTTAGCCTTTAACCCCAGGTAATTCTGTGATCTGCCAGTGTGTTCTTATAGTCATTATATGAGGACCTGTTTGGCTAAATTATTGTTGAGTTTCCAGTTGGCAGGTGTATTATGTGTTCCTAATATCATAAAAAAGATCATAAATAATGTAAAATGGCAGCTCAACATTGTTAAAATGCTTGCTGATGATATTATTTGTCCTGCACTCATAACTAGATTACCTTATTACCTTGTACAAGGGAATTAAAAAATAAGACAATATTGACTTTGTAAAACACGGGATGAGTGAATTAAGCCCAGATTCTGTTTAAAGATTTTGACCTTCCCTATCCACCTTATCAATTAGGTTTCCTGTATTTTTCTCTAATTTCATTTAAAATAGATATCTAAGGACTAGATTCATTTGGTTATTGATATCTGTACATGGCTTCTTTTCAGTGTCATGTGTTGCTTTGTTATGGTTTTGTTCATTTATTGTTTTTTTCAAGATCATTCACTTAAATTGAAATACTTGGGAAACTCTAATAGTGAGTCAGTGATAACAAACCACTGTCCAGAAAACAGATGGATATAATAATATAAAACTAGATTTGTTCACCAAGATTCACAGCATTATAAATACCAGGTAACTTCATCTCTTCAAATTCCTGTGACCTTCTAGAACAAATGTTATAGAACAAATGTTATAGAATGCCACTAACCTATATTTTTCACCTTGTCCTTAGATGATTGCATATAATGTTCTGGCCAATGACGTATTCTGACTATTTATGATGGCCAATTGTCTTATCAGAGTCCATTGACAAGACAAAGGCACACATACAGAATCTGAAATTCACATTATGCTTAGATGATATCTTTATTGTTCAGTTAGACATGAAAGCATGACAATTCAGTAGGACAACAAACATCTCAAAAGATGAGAATTAAATAAAGAAATTCCCAGCTGAATACCTGTGTTTGAGAATTACAATGTCATTTATTTTAAAACTTAGATCTGCCATAACTGAAGAAAAAAATATATGTTAGCATTTAAAAGGAAAAAATTAAACTCTCACAGCAGCAGTCAACCTGTCAGAAAATGAGATTAAAATAATTGTTATTGTATCGATCTATCAAGAAACAAAAATATAAAAAATATTGCTCCAGTAAAATCAATAAAAACTGCAGTCAAATTGTAAGTTTAATTGGTATTGATTGAGTTATAATTTATAGTTCTTGGAAAACTTGGTTTCTATTTTTAAATATATATTATGACTTTGGGAGGACAGAAAAGATGTAAAATCAGCATTGATTACTTTTCTTTGTAAAATTCATTCCCCTTAAAAAAATTCATTAAAATTTGGCTGTTTTTGCTTTCTTGTCTCTAATTGCTTAATCTGACAATTCTTATAACAGAAGTTGCACCGTTTTAATGATTTATATTTATTTTCATACTAGGTTTTAGTTTTATTTTTAATCTATTTTCTCACCACTTTTTCAGACAAATAAAGGCATTTGTTAGAATATGAAAATGTAATTCTAGTTATCCTTCACATGCATGCAATTGACACACAGTTTCCAAATGTTAAAATGGAATATTAATGAGTTTTAAACACAAAGGTTTACTTTAGACTAGCAAAAATAGCTGTATCATTGTATATTACTTTATTCACAATAATTTATAATTCATTACCTAGAGTTATATCTAAAGCATATCTTTTTTCTTTCAAAGTATGCCATAAGATATCAGGTATAAAAACAAATTTTCTATTTATTAGAATTAGAAAAAAATCATTATATGGATAGTGTCTGTGTAGGTTCAGCAACATAATTATTTCTATCAAACATTTAATGTCATCTACATAGCATAAAAATGTTTTCAAGGCAAAAAAGTACTTCATGAATAATTTGTGGTTTATTTGGACCTATTCACTTGGCTATTGTTTTTATTAGAATTCATGTACCATGAAAGTCAATTTTTATATTCTTGAATATAAATGCCTATTTAAGATGGAAACAGCAAGCATTTCACAAGAATCCCTGGTAGATATGCTGCATATGCAACTCACATTCAGTAAATCAACAAAGAAACAGGGTATGTTGACAGGAAACTTTTTTCTGCTTTCATAGTAGTATTGAATCATTCATTCACTTTTGATTTTGTTGGCTAGGAGATATTTAATATATTATTGTTAATTTTTATTCTATCCGTGTTTAATATAAATGCAGAGACAAATTTAACCAAAAGCTAATGAAAATCCCTAATTCCATGGACCACACCCAAAACCCTAGGTAAGAACCCAAGAAGTATCTTCACTAAATCAAATACATTTGAAATTATTTTTAAAAAATCAATTTTAACTGCAATGAATTAAGGTTGTTGTATGTTTTGTGCCTAAACTGCTACTCTGCAACACGTCACATATCTGTTATGGCTGGCATTAGAGTGGCTACCTGCATTTTGGGGGAATGTCTAGAAAAGGAGAATTGAGATCGATTTAGAGTTTAGTGGAATATATATTTTAATGTCTTTCAGTCATATCACTGCTTAGTGTCATTATTCTCGGTTGTCCTGGTGGAATCATGACACTTAGGAACACTGTTCCCTACTACTTGGGAGAGAACTTCAATGTGAATGAGGCTTTTTGCTTCATGTCTGGATAGGACACAGGGAGTAGAGGAGAAACAAGATTTGAAATGAGTGTAGCCAGATGATAGTGTGGGATATTCCTCTTAACTTGAAAGCACATTTTTTTTTGAGATGGAGTTTCACTCTTGTTACCCAGGCTGGAGTGCAATTGCGCGATCTTGGCTCACTGCAACCTCTGCCTCCTGGGTTCAGGCAATTCTCCTGCCTCAGCCTCCTGAGTAGCTGGGATTACAGGCATGCGCCACCATGCCCAGCTAATTTTTTGTATTTTTAGTAGAGACGGGGTTTCACCATGTTGACCAGGATGGTCTCAATCTCTTGACCTCGTGATCCACCCTCCTCAGACTCCCAAAGTGCTGGGATTACAGGTTTGAGCCACTGCACCAGGCAAAAGCACATTTATAAAGGAAACTTGGTAAAGGATGACAAAATACAAAAAATTTCATATGGAGTGGTCACTAAAAGTTGTGAGGCAGAAACTAGTTTTTCTGAATCATCACTAGTAGTTGTTGCATAATCAGATAACAATGCCAGAAAATAAGACTAAACATTTCCATATTCCTAATTAAAATATGTTACAAAAATAATTGCCATAATACTGTAAACCAGAAAGTATCTGAGACAGGCCTCAATCAATTCAGAAGTTTTATTTTGCCCAGCTTAAGCACACACACCTGGGACACAGGTCTCTATCTTCCCTCTGTTTAAAGATGATTTTGGAGGCCTCAATGTTTAAAGTGGAAAGGTGACTATTGAGGGGAGAGAGAGAAATGTTTTAAAAGTGCGGGTAGCTAAGAGACAAATGGTTGCATTCTTTTGAGTCTTTGATCCACCTTTCACTGAATACGCTATTTAATGTGAGAGGGGTATAAAGGAATGCCTTAGAATGTCACTTATGCCTTAGAGTGAATCTACATTTTTATATAAGATAAAATAGACAATAGGGCAGAGGAAGAAATCAGATATTCCTTTGTCTCAGGTGAGCAGAGGGATGACTTTGAGTTCTCTCCTTTGTCCTGAACCTGTGAAGATAAGCTATCAATTTCCATTGCCAGGATGAAATTCAACAGAATAAATAGGAGGCAGGTTTGCCTAACACAATTCCCAACTTGACTTTTTCCTTTGGCATAGTGATTTTGGGATCCTGAAATTTATTTTCCTTTCACAATATGAAGAATAGCTGGATAATGCAGCCAAAATAAATAAATAAATAAATAAATAAATAAATAAATAAATAAATGGAAAAAAACTGTCTCATAATGTCATGACAAATAGTTATGTAAGAGTATAATTTATTATTCTGCTTTATCTAATTTTGCAACGTTTTTTAAAAATAAAATTTTACATTTTTTAAGACAAACCTGACAAAAACAAGCAATGGGAAAAGGATTCCCTATTTAATAAGTGGTATTGGGAAAACTGGTTAGCCATATGCAGAAAGCGGAAACTGGACCCCTTCCTTATACCATATACAAAAATTAACTCCAGATGGATTTAATATTTAAACATAAGTTTTAACACCATAAAAACCCTAGGAGAAAACCTAGGCAATACTATTCAGGAGATAGGCATAGGCAAGGACTCCTTGACTAAAACACCAAAAGTAGTGACAACAGTAGTCAAAACAAACAAATGGGATCTAAATAAACTTAAGAGCTTCTGCAGAGCAAAAGAAACTATCATTAGAGTGAATCAGCAACCAACAGAATGGGAAGAAAATTTTTACAATCTAACCATCTGACAAAGGGCTAATATCCAGAATCTACAAATAACTTAAACAAATTTGCAAGAAAAAAACAACCCATCAAAAAGTGGGCAAAGGATATGACCAGACACTTTTCAAAAGAAGACATTTATGCAGCCAACAAACATATGAGGAAAACCTCATCATCACTGGTCATTAGAGAAATGCAAGTCAAAATCACATTGAGATATCATCTCCCACCAGCTAGAATGTCAAGCCTTAAAATATCTGGAGACAACAGATGCTGGAGAGCACGTGGAGAAATAAGAATACTTTTACACTGTTGGTGGAAATGTAAATTAGTTTCAACCATTGTGGAACACAGTGTAGTGATTCCTCTAGGATTTTGAAATAGAAATACCATTTGACTCAACAATCCCACTACTAGGTATATACCCAAATGGTTATAAAGTGTTCTATTATAAAAACACATGCACACATATGTTCTTTGCAGCACTGTTTACAATAGCAAAGACTTGGAACCAACCCACATGCCCATCAGTGACAGACTGGATAAAGAAAATGTGACACATATACACCATGGAATACTATGCAACCATTAAAAGGATGAGTTCATGTCCTTTGCAGGTACATGGATGAAGCTGGAAATGCAAACTGACAGAACAGAAAACAAACACCACATGTTCTCACTCATAAGTGAGTGTTGAACAATGAGAACACATGAACATAGGGAGAGGAACATCACACACTGGAGCCTGTTGGGATGGGTGGGCTAGGGGAGGCATAGCAGGGGGTGGCAGGATTTGGGAGGAATAACATTAAGAGAAATACCTAATACAGATGACGGGAGGAGTGGATACAGCAAACCACCATGACAGTCTGCATATGTACCCCAGAACTTACAGTATAATTTTTAAAAAAAGATTTTCCTCAGCTATTGGATTAACCTATCTATATAATGTTCATACTTAATTTTCTTCTTACCTCAAGGTACTCAGATCCATGTATACATCATATTGTTTTTATATAGTTCAATTGCTGGTGGATTGTTAAAACAATTGCTTGGAGAAAAAGATAAATATTTTAAAAACATAAAAGTAAATAAATGAGCAAAGTGGTTCTCACTGTCACAATCTCAATCTCTCATGGTTCATTTCTATTATGACAAGCATGTTTTGAAAAAATAAAGAAAATAATTTTCTGGGGATATATAAATATTCTATCATAATGTCATAATTACAGCTGAAAACTGAAGATATTTCATATCTCTAAATATCATGTCTTTATTATATAAACAGATCTCTTCATTGGAATATAAATATTTTTTGTCCAAAACAGTTGACCATGGGGGACTACCAGTGACAGCAAATATTCTTCAGTCTTAAATTACTTGCCTGAAAAAGAAAATATATGGGACCATCAATTCCAAACTTTGGACAGAGGTTGCACAAGACAGTGATTCTTGAGAGGGGAAACAATGCAGTGAGAGCATGCCTAGGCTGCAGGGCAAAGTCCCACAGTTTCCATGAACTGGGATGGGATATTCGAGTTCAGCAGTGCTGAGACATGTAGAAACCAGAGGGAAGGGTATCAGAGACAAGAGTGACACAGAGATAGAGAGTTCTAGAATCTTCATATCTCCAAGACCTGATTAGCTCACATGTATGAGGAAACTACATGAGGCCAGAAAACAAAAACAAAACTTAAGAAAAGTTTGGCAGAACAGTCACTGGGGCTTACAGAGGGCTGGGAAGAACCTGCGATTCAGTCAGTTAGATTGGAAAGACATCCTAACACCAGAAATACTGAATGCGGTCTGTAGCATGGTAGGGCCTTCTAGCTCAATCTAAGAAGTCGTATGACAACCTGAAAAGGGCTCAAACTGTTCCCAAATGACTTCACTGAGTCCCCAAACAGGTTGAACATGATGTAAAGATATGCAAAAGAATTCAGCATCTAGCAAAGTAAAGTTCATAAGGGTTGTTTCCCAGTAAAACATTACTAAGCATGCATTTAAAAACTAACAGTCTCATCTAAAATGGGCTAAGCACATGAATAGACAATTCTCAAAAGAAGATATACAAATGACCAAAAAATGTGAAAAAATGTTAAACATCACCAATGATCAGGGAAATGTAAATCAAAACCACAATGCCATCCTGCCTTATTCCTGTTAAGAATTGTCATAATAAAAAATAAGAAATAATAGATGTTGGCATGGATTTGGTGAAAAGGGAACACTTTTACACTGCTGAGGGGAATATGAACAAGTAAAATCACTGTGGAAAACAGTGTGGAGATTCCCTAAAGAACTAAAAGTAGAACTACTGTTTGATCCAGCAATCCCACTACTGGGTATCTATCCAGAGGAAAAGAAGGCATTATTTGAAAAAGATACTTGAACACGCATGTTTACAGCAGCAAAAGTCACAGTTGGAAAAATATGTAACCGGCCGAAATGCCCATCAATCAACAAATGGATAAAGAAATTGTGGTATATATATTCAACGGAATACTACTCAGCCATAAAAAGGAATAAATTAATGGCATTTGCAGAAAACTGGATGGAACCAGAAACTATTATTCTAAGTGAAGTAACTCAGGAATGGAAAACCATCATTGTATGTTCCCACTGTTACATGAGAGCTAAGCTATGAGGATGGAAATGCGTAAGAATGATACAATGCATTCTGGGGACTTGGGGGAAGGGTGGGAGGAGTGAGGGATAAATGACTACAAATTGGGTCAGTGTATATTGCATGGGTGATGCATGCACCAAAATCTCACAAATCACCACTAAAGAACTTACTCATGTAAACCAATACCACCTATTCCCAAAAAATCTATAGAAAAAAAAAATAAAGAAAACAAACAACTTGCTATCACATTTTTAAAAAGCAGGAAATTACAACTAATTTAAAAAAATCCATAGACCAGACATTCAGTTTAGATGAAACAATATATAAGAACATTGAAAAGCAGCTGTTTCAAATACATTTATGAAAGTCGAGCAAAATAAAGAAATACATATGATAAACTGAAGACCCAAATTCAACTTTAGGAAATGAGAAATAAAATGTTAAAGATTGCAAACACAAAATGGGATTAAAGCAGACTAGACACTATGGAATGAAAGACTGCTGTACTTGAACACATAGCAATAGAAACTATCAAAAATGAAAAACTGTATGTCTTTGCTCTGGTGTCTTCGTCAGTGTTTTCTAGAGGGACAGAACTAATAGTTAATACTATTAAGTTAAATAATGTTAACTAATAGTTAATACTATTAACACAGTCATAAGGTCCCACAGTAGGATGTCTGCAAACGGAGGAGCGAGGAAGCCAGTCCGAGTCCTAAAGCTGAAGAACTTGGAGTCTGATATCCAAGGGCAGGAAGCATCCAGCACGGGAGAAAGATGTACCCTTGGAGGCAAGGCCAGTCTCACCTTTCTACCTTTCTCTACCTGCTTTATATTCTAGCCATGCTGGCAACTGATTACATGGTGCCTAGCCAGGGTCAGCCTTTCCCAGTCCACTGACTCAAATGTTACTCTCCTTTGGCAACGTCCTCACAGACACACCCAGGATCAATACTCTGCATCATTCAATCCAATCAATTTGACACTCAGCATTAATCATCACACTATGAGCTAAAATTACCTGGTATCTGCACATGTACCCCAAAACCTAAAACTCAATAAAAAATAAAAAATTTTTTAAAAATTACCTGGTATAATTTATGTTTCCTTTTAGACCCAGATTGGAGGTCAGAGGAATGTGAAAAATAATTCAGGTAATACTGGCTGATGCTTTTTTAAGAGTATTAAGACTACGAAACCACACATCTAAGATGTTCAACAAAACAAAAATGTTGATGGCAATAGAGAGACCTCAGTTCTTGTCTTCTTGGTTTAAAAGAATTTAAAGAGACACACAGCAGTAGAAAATGTTAGAAATCAGTTTATTGGAAAGAAAAAGAAGACTCTAAAAGCTTAGTGTAATAGTGAAAGTCCACTCTGAAAGACAAGTCAGAGATGGCTGATTGAGAGTCAGCAAAGCCTGGCACTAGGGAGACCCTTTCTATGGGAGTCTTACATGATGATTCACAAGGGAGTAATAGGTGTTACTGGTACCCATGTTGTGGATGGTCTTTAAGACGCACATTCACGGTAGCTGGAGGTGCTTGTTCACATATTGCGTGGTTCCTTAGCATCGTCAATCTCCACTCAGGGGTGTGTCTTCATCATTATAATGAGCAAAGATTCAGTTCGAGGACAAGAAAAATCAAAATATGCGTTCTCCCCATAGAATATAGATAGTAGAAGTCCCTGCTGGAGAGAGTTCTGCTTGGATGAGCTTGACCACCACAGGAGTGCTGGGGCTCTTGGTGCTGACAGTGCTATTGACATGGTTGCCACATCCCAAGGACATGGTTATTTCCTTGACTTGCTATCCTGCCACAGAGAAAAAAATGCAAAGAAATCACAAAAAGATAAATTGCTGAAAAGAGTGATTAAGAGAAAGACCCTAGAGTAACCAGAGAAAAATAATACCTGACGTCCACAGGAAAGAAGGAAAAAAATAACTTCAGGATCTTAGAAAATAGAAAGTGAGAAAATAAGAGAATGGTTTTTAAAAAGTGTGGGAAGATAAAACAAATCACTGAAGGTTTGCTTCAAAAATGAGACAAAATAGGCTGGGCGCCATGGCTCACGCCTGTAATCCCAACACTTTGGAGGCTGAGGTGGGCCGACAAGAGATTGAGACCATCCTGGCCAACTTGGGAAAATCCCCATCTCTACTAAAAACACAAAAATTACCTGGGTGTGGTGGCATACACCTGTAGTCCCAACTACTCGGGAGACTGAGGCAGGAGAATCAATTGAACATGGAAGGCAGAGTTTACAATGAGCCGACATCATGCAACTGCACTGCAGGCTGGCGACAGAGTGAGACTCTGTCTCAAAAAAAGAGAGACAAAGTAAGTACTTTGTTTGAGACAAGCATGAACAGAGAATTTTCAGCAGAATGAATGACAATAACTGTGAAGGGAAATGTGGTGGGAGAGAGAAAATATTGTAGATGAACACTTTAAAGAAAAAGAAGAATGTGGAAAATAGTAAAATGGGGTAAATAAAAGATTTTTTCATTTTCAATTTATTTCACAAGTTGAAGCAAAAAGTAATATGGTGTGTTACAGAATTTATAGCATATCTAGAAATAAAATACGTGGCACAAAATCATCAAGTCAAGGAATCAAAGCGTAATGTTGTTAAGTTCCTGTATACTTGTAAAGAAGTAACATAATTAAAAGTAGGTCTCATTCAGGTAAAAATCTATATTTCAACCTCTAGATGTTTATTTTTATTAGATGTTCCACTAATAAAATGAAAAGAAACAATGTATAAATACAATAACTATACATAATAGTAGATGGTGGAAATAAAAAGATTCTAATAATACAGAAACCAAAGAAAAGAGTAAAACAAATGTAATAAATAGAACATGAATGTCCAGATTGAGAATTTCCCAAAACTTAATCAGCAATTGAAAGAATGAAGTGTCCAAACATTGAGTTAAAAAACAGATTTTCAGATTGGATGTAAAAGCATCCCCCAATTGTAGGTATGTTAACTGATTCAATGCATTAATTATTTCACAATGTATAAGTGCATCAAATCATTACATTGTACATCTTAAATATATGCAATTTATGTGTTCATTGTACCTCAATAAAGCTGGAAAAATAAATTTTAAAACCTTTTTTTAAAAAACAAAAATACATAGAGAGGTACAGTGGTCAGAATTCTGAACACGTCAAACCCAGGATTTATATACCTTAATGATTCAATTGAGCACTAATCTAGGCAATGCTGAAGGAACTTTATACATATAATTAAGCATCTAGACTTTTTAAAGTTGATTATGCAAGTGGATCCAGTTTAATCACCTGAGCTATTAAAGTAGCATTTTCCAGCTAGAGTCAGAGACAGATTGGCTGGGGAGGCCAAGGGGAGAGTAAAAGACTCTGCTGGCTTTGAGTTTGGATGAAGAGGGCTGTAGGCCAATGGTATTTCCTGTCACAATTGTGAAAAAAAATTTTTTTTTTCTTTTTTTTTTTTGAGACGGAGTTTCACTCTTGTTACCCAGGCTAGAGTGCAATGGCGCGATCTCGGCTCACCGCAACATCCACCTCCTGGGTTTAGGCAATTCTCCTGCCTCAGCCTCCTGAGTAGCTGGGATTACAGGCACGTGCCGCCATGCCCAGCTAATTTTTTGTATTTTTAGTAGAGACGGGGTTTCACATGTTGACCAGGATGGTCTCGATCCCTTGACCTCATGATCCACCGCCTCGGCCTCCCAAAGTGCTGGGATTACAGGCTTGAGCCACCGCGCCTGGCCAATTGTGAAAATTTTATCTCACCTCTTACGCATTGCCACTTTTAACCAATAAATGTGAACGTAACTTTTAAGTTAGTGGATCAAAGAGTGTGTTTGAAAGCAAAGAAGTAAACATTTTAAACGTTAAAATTGAAAGCATACAGCATTAATGTGTTAGGATATATTTAAAAATCTGTGCTTTCTAACTTCTTGGCTTTTGTTGGCTTATGGATAAAATAGGCATTCGTTATGGTAACTGCAGCATTTGAAAATAACAGCACTCAGAGGTGATTTCAGTTAACTTAGATTGTGTGTTTGGAAAGCCCTAGTCACCTATTCCAGCATTATGTTTAATCTGGAGATAATAAGACAAAATGGACCCAGTCTCTTTCTCTCTCTCTCTCTCTCTCTCTCTCTCTCTCTCTCTCTCTCTCTCTAGTTCGCCAGTACACCCAACACATAATAATTGTTTTGTAAGTCATTTCCAGTTATGGTCTTATCAGAAATAAAATGCATTGCATCTAGTTATCTTTTAAAGATAATTTAAACGGTTTCATTATCCTGTATATACAACTTATCAAATCTATATTGTAAATCAGTATGCACTTCAACACCAGCACAGCTTGCATAAACAAGAGCTTTATGAGTCTTAAAGGATAATTACTAGAATCTAATGAATTGCATAAATCATTTCTAATGAAGAGAAATAAACAAGTACTCTGATATGGGCACATTAATAACTTAGGTTTTTCAAAAGCAGTGAGTAATTTAATTTAGATGGTATGTCCACAGACAGTAACAACTTGAATTTTATTTGTGAAATAATTAGCAGTTAATCTAAAGGGATACAACTTATCTGCTGGCAATACATTAAACTTGAAAATGAAGATTAATTTTGTCTTTGATGGAAATTATTCTGATAATATCTCATCATTTGAAAGTCATTATAAAGAGGAAAATATAAAAATTGATTTACATTCATTCTGACAAACCTAGAATTTATTCCAAAATATGAATTAGCATGCTTTGCAATTTCAAGTAATTTGTGATATGCTCTAAATTTTAGTGATTCTCTCACTCTACTGCTAATTGGATTTTTATTTATATATATTTGGGAATAAAAATAGAGGCTCATTACTTCTCTTCTATCTGTAACATCATAATTTGGGTTACAAAAATATATTATTCATTCTTGAGGTTCTTTATCAGTTAAAAGAATATTCACCCAGGTAACAAAAAACTCAAACCAGCAAAACTTCTTTTTTTCTTCCAGTAACAGGCTTTGCTGTTATTCTGCTAATACATTTTTTATGAGCATTTTCTTTTTCTTGACTTTATCTAACCATCATCTTCTCTTCTGCAATTAAGTTTGAAAGCTGAAATTTTTCCAATCTATTAAGCTTCCAGTTACTTCCCCCTTTGAAAGATAAACGATATAGTAGGACGGTCTTAAATTTGAAATCTAAGCATTTACGCATCTGTTGGTTTATTCAACAACATTTACCACATCCTATGGTATTATTATGACAAAGATATAACTAAGGACATAACAGCTAATAATGAAAAATGATTATATTAACACAATTATTAGATATAACTATGTAATGGTAGCTTATAGTGCCTAGTATATAAAAATTACTGTATCAGTAGTATATAAACATATAATTGTAATTAATTATATAGTATTTGCAATAAATAGTTACTAGTAAACAATCAACACTTTAATGTAAATGTTGTTTTGGGAATGATTCATGCCTACAACTTAGTATCGAAAGAGGAGTCATACCCTGCCTAGGCCATGGAGATTTTATTCACTGAAGAGTTTCCTAATTAAGTCAATTGGAAATTGCCAAAACCAAAAGTATAAATGGAATCCAGTGCCATTTTAAAAATGGAACATTCTGCTGGGCACAGTGGCTCATGTCTCTAATCTCAGCACTTTGGGAGGCCAAGGCTGGGGATCATCTGAGGTCAGGAGTTCAAGACCAGCCTGGCCAACATGTTGAAATCCTGTTTCTCCTAAAAATACAAAAATTGGCCAGGTGGGGTGGTGTGCACCTGCAATGCCAGCTGCTTGGGAGGCAGGAGAATCACTTGAATCCAGGAGGTGGAGGTTGCAGTGAGTCAAGATCATACCACTGCACTCCAGCGTGGGTGCAGAGCAAGACTCTGTCTGAAAAAAACTAAAATCAATTCAAAAATAAAAAATAAGAATGGAAAATACCATACCTCTCATTGGAACAAGTACACATAGACATAAAACAAACAGCAAAATAGCAACAAATTTTAGGACTTCATGGCCTTTAGAAATAACACTGAATAATGCAGTAGAGTGGAAGGAAAGGAATATATGAGTAAGAACAGCCAGAATATGGACAACAGTATCAAAGCGTGAACAACGACTACCATTTTAAAAAGTGCTACTGTTCATGACTTACCTTCGTAAGTCAGCCTACTTGTAAACCAGGTAGACTTAAAGACAGGGAATGAATAGACACATTTCAATATTTGGAGGTAATGAAAATGTGTCTTGTTACAGTATTCTTCTCCATAAGCGCTTTTACAATGAAGACATCATTTCTGGCACCAAATGATTGACTGCAATTTTATTCAAGCTGAAAGGCGTTAGAATACATATTAATTTTATTTCATATTTTTATTGATTTTCCATAAAATAATTTACCAGTTTGAAACTATCTTTGGCTTTACTGATAAGTTTTAGGTGAGCGGCATCTTTTTAAAAATTTAATCTTTTCATGGGGAGAGCTCCAGGGCCTCTTCTCTTTGATCACTCTTTCTCTGGATATGTCCATATCAATGCCTATGACTCCAATTTATAAAAGTCATATATTCTAATAAGTATATGGAATAAGCCTCTGTGAAAAGGAAAACCTTAGACAAATAAAATTTAACAGAGTTTAATTGAGCAAAGAATGATTTGTAAAATGGGCAGCCCCAAACCAGAATTTGTTCAGGAAAATTTCAGCCTACTTAGTGGTCAGAGATTTATAGACAGGGAAAGGAAAGTGAGGTATATCAAACAAAAGTGAGGTGCAGAAACAGCTGTGTTGGTTACAGCTGTGTTTGCCATATTCGAACTCAGTTTGAAGAGTTGGCCACCTTTGGCTGACATTTGGTGGTTGGCACAAGAGTAGATTACAATTTGTTTGCACATCCAGTTTGGTTACAGTTCGCTATGTTCAGAGAAACCTTTAGGTAAAATAATGTAAGGAGGTAGCTTTAGGTTAAACTTAAAACCTCTAGGAAACTGTGGCATAAATATATATACATATATATATATATATATATATATATATATACATATATATATATATA
>CM052661.1:101302622-101319536 GCA_028533165.1 Leontopithecus rosalia
AAATGACTCTCTCAGTTCCCAAATAGCTTCAGGATGGGTAATGGTGGTCATGAAACAAGGTAGATAGTCGTGAATTACTGTGTTCTTCAGAAACAGCAATTGGTGACAGTACAGCCAACGGAGTAAGCCCCAGCATTCACATTGTCATGAAGCTCAGCCAAGCAAAGCTATCTTCAGCAGGAAATTTCCCCTGTAGCGAGCACACACACTTTGATTTTATATGTCCACAAATTGATCTTTTGCTTATTTTAATAGTAAAAAACAAACCCCTCGGTGGAGATTTAAGATGCCGATGAGACGTGATATTTGAACAAGCATGTTCGGCCACTGTGCACTTGCACCCAGAAGACCACACAACGTGCTTCCTAATAATTCATCATCTCACCCTCTTCTGTATAATCATGCAAGACTCCGATTAAGGGGCTCTCCCTAGTGCCAGCCTTTGCTGTCTCATCTTTATGAGCAGCCTGCTCTGAATTCTTTCTCTCTCAGAATGTACTGTCTATTCAGTACCTAACGTTCAGAATATTCTCTTTCGTTTGCAATAAACTGCTCTATGCTGCATCTCCTTTGCTGTGCATCTCTTGTTTAAATTTTTTTTAAACCAAGTAGATAAGAACCAAAATATCACAACAGCCATCAACAGTAAGAGGAATCTACCACTTCATCAGAAGTTTGGAATGTTCAGCCCTACCCCTCCAGGGAAGGGAGAGGGAATGGAGACTGAGGTCAATCATTAATGGCTAAAGAATCAACCCAAATGCCCATCAATGATAGACTGGACAAGGAAAATGTGACAATATACACCATGGAATACTATGCAGCCATAAAAAATCATGAGTTTTTGTCCTTTAGAGGGACGTGGATGAATCTGGAAACCATAATTCTCAGCAAACTGAGAGAAGAACAGAAAATCAAACACCACATGTTATCACTCATAGGTGGGTGTTGAACAGTAAGAACACATGGACAAGGGGAGGGGAGCATCACACACTGGGGTCTGTCCCAGGGGACTAGGGGAGGGACAGCGGGGGGTAGGGAGGTTGGGGAGGGATAACATGGAGAGAAATGCCAGTTATATGTGATGGGGGGATGGAAGCAGCAAACCACATTGCCATATATGTACCTAGGCAACAATCCTGCATGATCTGCACATGTACCCCAGAATCTAAGATACAATTTTAAAAAATTAAACAATTTTTAAAAATAAGATTTAATTAGTCATGCCTGGTTAGTAAAATTTCAACAAAGACTCTGAAACAATGAAGCCAAGAGAGCTTCCAAGTTGGTGAATACATCTAAGTGCTAGGAATGTGGCACACCCCAACTCCATGGAGATTGAGACCTGTCTAGACCATGCTCTATGTACCTCTCCATCTACCTATACTTTGATCTTTTACAGTGACCTGTAATAGTAAGGATAGC
This sequence comes from Leontopithecus rosalia, assembly GCA_028533165.1. Lineage (NCBI taxonomy): Eukaryota > Metazoa > Chordata > Mammalia > Primates > Cebidae > Leontopithecus > Leontopithecus rosalia. The sequence continues at coordinate 101,304,048 of CM052661.1, forward strand.
ATTTTCCTGTGCTCTATGAGTCATTATAGCAAATTACCAAACCTAACAGAAGGTAATGAGAACCTCTGAATTTGTACTCAGCAATTACTTAGCCTGGGCACACATTTGTGGTTAGTGTCTGAAGTGGGTTAGTCTTGTGTGATTGAGCTGTTAATTTTGGGGATCTGTAATAACTCCAGGGAGATAGTGTCAGAATTTGACTGAATTGAAAGACAGCCAAATAGTTTCAGAGAATTGGAGAATTGCTTGGAAAACCACAGAGATTTATACAAGAAAGCTGGGATGCAGTGACAGACCAGTAGGTAACAGTACTTACAGAGTTTAAGGAAATTAAACACACACACACATATATAAAATATTTAACAAAATATTGAAGATTAAAATATATAACATATCAACATATTCTTAACAAGGGCTGCATTTTTTTTGAAAAAATAAATTGTCAGAATCAGAAATACTGATCTCATATAGTTCGCTAAGGAGTTTCACTGGGCTCCACTTAGAAGGATATGTGAGAAACCAAAAAAGCAAAGATGACAGCTTTTCCCTACATGTGGTAGAGAAAAAAAGGAAAGCGTTTAGGGATCAGTTCAATGTTTCAAAATTCAGTGGTGTCTGCATTAAAGAAGACTGGAATGGAAAGGAAACACCAGAGGAAGCAGATGTGGGACAGTGCTGCTGGAATACAGATGGTAGTAAGGGATTCCTCTTGCAATTGAAGTCTTAGGAAATTCAAACTTGGGAGAAAAAGTTTTAGGAGACAAAGGAGGCATGGAGGCTTTTGAGGACACAGATTTTGGAAGTTCCAGGAACAGCTATCAATCTAAAATATTTGAATGTGACTTTCAACTGAGACAGATGTGGAGACCAGAGACAATTCCATCTTGAGAGAAGGGACACACAGATGCTTGGAATCCTGGACCAGAAGGGACCACAGGTTATTGTGCTGAAATGTGAAAGAAGCCTTGCTTTCCTTGGGAGGTTAGGGAGTTACAGAACTAATATAAAACACTCAAGGTTAAGAGTGATTCCAGAACAAAACGTAAACCCTGATATTAAAAGACAATAGAAACTGTGTTTTCATCCAACTTAGCATCATGGTGCAAAAAATAAAGGATAAGAAGGGAACATAGAAACAAGAGAACAAAGAAACAATAGTGAGTTAGTAATAAAAAGATGAAATCCCAGAGAGAATTTGTTATGAAGAATTATTAAGTTTTCAAGAAACTTGGACTGTTTAAGATGCCATTTTCTGGGAGTAAGAATGTTTGTTTTGATAAATGCCCGTGATACTGTAATTAATATAATAGAAACTTATTAGTTGGTGTTTTTCCCCATTCAGTTTGAGGTGAGAAGTTTAAAGACCCTGAGCATTAACAGACCATCATTCTGGAAAAACTGAAAACTATAATATCGTATGTTGTATTTTGTTTTCTCTGCCTCCACACTTCCCTAGAAAAATATACACAGAAAAATAACAAACACATAAAACTCAAAAATAACAATTAAATTTCATTTAAACTCTGGTTAGTAAGGGAAGACAAATTCCAAACTCCAAACAAATATCTTAATAAGTGATATCTTCCTAGGAATAATTAAATGAAAATTGAAGAAAGAATTCTTTTAGAAGGTAATTTCTTCAAAACAGTACAGGTAAATTGAGTTACCTCTACTGATAAAGTATACTCTTAACTATGTTAAGCAAGTCAGAGAGATGAATTTGAAAACAACTTTATACAATTTTTTCTGGAATAACTCAAGAGAGGTCTTATTTTATACTCCGCAAATCTCTGCCCTTTTGCTTGCAGTGGATTCACTACAGAGCTGAGAATAATGTGAGGGATAACAAAAGGGCAGAAAACAAAGTTAATGAAAAGAGAGGAAAACAATGTTTGAAAATATTTAAACAATTTTCTGGATGTCTACTTTAAAAATCACTGATTTTAAAACCTTTAAAATCTTTGATTGAACCTGTACCCATTTTTGACTTGTGATTGTGCAATTAAGCCGAAGTGGGAACACAGTCACAGAGTGCTCATGTTAAATGATGTTGATATTTTAGAAGCAAAAGAGAACAAGGTGTTTCAGCAAATCTTTTAAAACTGGTATTTTGTATCTTTATTATGTGTATGCTGTAATGAAAAGATGAGTATGAACTGTTCTAAGGTATTGACAAATCAGTTAAAAATCCATTTCAACAATTCCTGCCACAGTTCTGTTATAAATTCCTTTATTTTAATTTTTCTATATAGTCAAGCTTTTCCTCAGAATAAGAAAATACATCAATAATTGTTTATATAAACAGAAGTATATGCATTTTAATGTATTATATATTATAATAGTGATTATTTAAATAAAAGTTTGAGAGAATTGCTAAAATAATGGTTAGAATATTGCAATATTCCAGTTACTCATAATATTGCAATTATTATGCAATATCAGGGAATATTACATTTATTATACAATATCGGGGAATATTATCATTGCAATGTTACAGAATATTGTTCCACAACAGTGATGCAATATTATGGAATATTACCATTGCAATATTATTATAGTTGCAATATTATCAGTGATGGAGTTTCCCAGCAGGCATATTTAAGGCAGACATGTTCTATAGGCTAAGATTGGTTAAGCCAAATTTTTTAGTCTTAAATATAACTCTTTGAATATATAGTTGAAATTTTCCCTAATTCAAATACTTTAATGTTTGTTTTTAAATGTATTCATTAAAGATATCATAGACTTTTAATATTTTCTCTTCTAACAATCCCCAATATGAATAACATTAGTGGAAACTGATAAGAATCCAATTGCCCTTCCTCACTGCCTGTTATACTCTCTCTTCCTATGGATTGTCTGATGTGTGCAAAGCATTATGGGAGCCAATTCACAATAGTTTTATTAAAAAATAAGAAAACATTATATACATACACCTAGAGTGAACACAAACTCAAATTTGAGGGTTTCTGTTTCTACCTATCTGATAAAAAAGTATTTTTAAATGCTTTATTTGTAAAAAGAAAATTACGTTTTCTTTTCAGAAGATATTAATGATACCACAAAGCAGCTGATACCAGATGGTCTTGTAGAGATGGTCTTGTTTTGGCACCTTTATGTGACAAAGCTCCGTAAGGCTGCATGAGAATGATTAGTTTAGTGCATAAATGTCCTAAATGTCTAGCTGTGATACGGATCAAGTTTGCTGGTGACTCCTGGGTTTGCATTTTCCTGACCATGGGAAGGGACCACATGGAGGTGCCCTGTTTGCTTTCCTGAGGCTGTCTTTGGAGGTAATCGTTTCTTGTGGGTTTTTTCCTCTTTAATCAGGCACATGACTTACACTCTAACACACATATAAAATCTCTGTGGTCCAACTCTATGCTCATTTGGTCCTTTTGTGAGCATCTGGTAGGAGTTCAAAAGCAGTGGAAAACCATTTAGAAAATAGTTTTTCTCAGTTGGTCACCTTTTATATATATTCATATATATATAGTTTATGAAACACTAAATATAATGATTCAAATATTCTGAATTTAAGACAATGTATTACATAAAATTGTATATTCTTTCTGTTTACCCTCAAAGAATATGCAAAATCCCTTTTCAGTGAAAAAAATAGCAATGTGTTTTTTGAAAATGACTGCATGTCTTAAACATTTTATATCATATTTTATTTTTAAGGAGACTATGTTTCCCACATTTTTAAATATTTTGAAGGGTTTTAAAAAGTCAGTTTCATAAGGATAGATCATTATTAATGTACATTCTATTGAGGAATTTATGTGTACTATATTTGAAATAAACAAAATGTTTATTTGATGTTATATGTAGCAACCAAGGAAAATGTGTATTGCATTCACTTCTCCATCTTGTTTTATTACTTGAGAAGTTTTACCAAAGATTATGAAAAGCGTAAGTCCCTGGATGTTTTTCTTGTCACTTAGAAGCTATTAAAATTACAGTTATTCAAATGCCATTTTAAAACTCATTCATTTAAATGATTCTTTTTACCTCAAATAAATTGTTCTGTGCAATGAAGCAACGTCTTCAAGCATAATTCATCTTTTCTCTGTTGATTGAGAATCAAGGTGATAAACTATATTTTCCTGGAAAAACGATCACTTGAAATACTCTATAAATATGTCCTGTTTTCATTTCCAAAAAGCTTTAGAAAAATATTCACTGAAAAATAAACATATGTACATGTATTGTGAAACCAAAGATCATTTTGTAAACTTTATCTAAAAGAAATAACTCTTTGGCTAAAATCTCTGTTTGAAATGAAATCTAGATCCCTGGCTCTATGTACCCCAAACTAAATAATTATTTTGTGGTGTATTTTGCATTTTTAAAATTGCTGCAATCAATTAGCCTGACAACTTATTATACTTCAATTGGCAAATCCAAGAAAACAGGGCAGAGGTTAAATTATCTGTATCAGATATTAGAGTACTTTATAGTTTTTTCAAGTATATACTTTTTTTTTTTGAGACGGAGTTTCATCTTGTTACCAAGGCTGGAGTGCAATGACGCCATCTCCGCTCACCACAACCTCTGCCTCCTGGGTTCAGGCAATTCTCCTGCCTCAGCCTCTCGAGTTGCTGGGACTACAGGCGTGTGCCACTATGCCCAGCTAATTTTTGTATTTTTAGTAGAGACGGGGTTTCACCTTGTTGACCAGGATGGTCTCGATCTCTTGACCTCGTGATCCACCTGCCTCGGCCTCCCAAAGTGCTGGGATTACAGGCTTGAGCCACCGCGCCCGGCCTATACTTTTTTTTTTTCCAGAGAAAAGGGATGCTCTTAATTGCTGTGTTTTTTAACCTAACCTTGATCCCAGTATAAATTGTCATGAAAACATCTGATTTTGTGAATTCCGCAATCCAAGTATTTTTTCTTCATTCCTTCTTTAATGGTTCAAGATTTTCTCTCTTTTACAGGTAACCATGTGAGCTTCAAGTGATATTCCTATGACGCTATTCCCAAATTTCTTTCTAAATCATAATGGCAAACATTTTTATTACAAAACAAATGCATATCATTATATGCTGAGAAGTAAAGGTTATTTATCTCTCCCTTGTTCTTCTAATCGTGTTTCTTGTGTACTGACACAGAATTTAGCTTGTTATGATTTTCTGTCTTTTTTCCTATATATTTTATAAAATCACATATATGTTACCTATTATTGAGGACGTGTCTTTATTATTTTACATTATTATAGGCATCTTCCTTTGGTAATTGTATGGGTATATATGATAACTACATCACATTTCATCTTATGAGTTACCATAATTGGTTAACTTTTCACTCTTTGGTGGTTATTCAAGTTTTTTCCAGGGCTGGATTACAATTACCAGTGTAACAAACATGGTTACGATAATTATTTATGTATTTTGTATCTCTAAGTCTTATTAAAAGTGGATGTATATGTTTCATTGAACAGGCAAGACTAAATGATAATCTGAAAATCAATTTTATTCTTGTTTCCTACACTCTCTTGATACTTGCCCTAGGGGATAGTCATTGTCCTGCAACAAGAAAAACTTGCAGTAGCCTGAATGAATTTTATAATCACTGTTGAGTAACAAAAAAAGCTGCGGTTAATTGAATTTATAAACCATATCATTTCATTAATTAAAACTGTTCACATTGTAATCAAGTCTAAATTTGATTATATTCCATGTAATTCAGCTTTTCTTTCTTTTTTGTTTTGTTTTTGTTTTTGAGACAGAGTTTCGCTCTTGTTAGCCAGGCTGGAGTGCAATGGCGCGATCTCGGCTCACGGCAACCTCCGCCTCCTGGGTTCAGGCAATTCTCCTGCCTCAACCTCCTGAGTAGCTGGGATTATAGACACGTGCCACCATGCCCAGCTAATTTTTTTTGTATTTTTTGTAGAAACAGGGTTTCACCATGTTGACCAGGATGGTCTCGATCTCTTGACCTCGTGATCCACCCGCCTCGGCCTCCCAAAGTGCTGGGGTTACAGGCTTGAGCCACCGCACCTGGCCTCAGCTTTTCTTTCTATCCTTCCTTGCCATAATGGAAACTGAAGTTTCTGACCCTTTGGTTTAGGGTAGTCAGATTAAATGAAGGATGTCCAGTTTTATTTTAATTTAAGAGAAAATTTATTTAATATTAGTATGTCCTGCAAAATGTACAAGACATACTTATAATAAATATATATTTTTTCTTTTTTGAGACAAAGTCTCACTGTGTCACTCTGGATAGTGTGCAGTGGCATGATCTCAGCTCACTGCAACCTCTGCCTCCTGGAGTCAAGTGATTCTCCTGCTTCAGCTTCCTGAGTAGGTGGGATTACAGGTATTTGCCACCTAGGCTGGCTAACTTTTGTATTTTTTGTGGAGATGGGGGTTTCACAATGTTGGCCAGGCTGGTCTCAAACTCCTGACCTCAAGTGATATGTCCTCCTCAGCCTCCCAAAGTGCTGAGATGACAGGTGTGAGCCACTGTGCCTGGCCAAAAGTATCATTTTTAATCTACAGTTCACATTTAAATGGTCATCCTTTATTTTTATTTGCAGATTATTTATCTGTTGTCCCTATTTTGGGAATGAGTACCACAAACAGAGATAAAGAAAGACAAAAGGTAAACTATTTACTTGACTGATATACTCACAATTTGATTTCTTTCTTTTGTAGCCCCAGCCGTTCATCCTCATAATGTATAGGAATGTACTTTGAGATAGGGATTTTAGGAAGTTATAAAGGTTAAATAAGATCATAAAGGTGGGGTTTAACCTGATAAAATCGGTAGCCATATAAGAAGAAGACTAAAGAGGGAACTCTCATATGCTCTCTCTGGTCTCCATGTGTGTATACCAAGAAAAGGCTATTTGAGGCCCTAGTGAGAAGGGAGTCATCTGAAAGCGAAGAAAAATGGATACACCAGGAACTATGAATTGGCTGGCACCCTGGTCTTGGACTTCCAGCCTCCAGAACAGCGAGAAAAATAAATTCGTATTGTTTACGCCAATAAGTTTATGGCATTCTATTATAGCAGCCCGAGCAGACTACAATACATGCGTTCTGCTTATAGCAGATGTTTGAATGGACTCTGTAGTCCATATAAGTCCCTAGTCAAAAAATGCTTTTTCTGAACTAAACTTTCTGCAGCACAGAGACTAGGTGCTGCCTCTGTGCATGTATCCTCCCTATTCCTCTTGCAGAGGATCTCATAAACTGACTCAGAGTCAACTTTCCATTAGAATTAGTACTCAATCTGGTTCCCAAGTTTCATGGAACTTTGGAATTTTGGTCCATGGTCAGGACTGGTTTGTTATTTTCCCAAAGCACACTTTTCATTGCTGCCTGTGTCTTCTGTCACTTTATTTTTTTCAGACCTGAATTAGGCACAAATACAATACAGCCCCCACTCACCTGCAGAAAACACTTCTCAAACTCCATGAGTTTCCCTCTGAAGCCCTTTTTCTAGACAGAATTAAGTGTTAGCCTCAGACTGCTCTTATTCTCTTTCCTCAGAATTAAATGTAACCAATTTTTTGTTTTATCCAAGACCACTTCACAAATCCTTTCTAATTTTCACAAAGAAAAAGATTTCTTAATTAAAACCAAACAGATTAATTTGATTAAAAACATCTCAAGGAGTTACTTTTGAGTCTTCACATGGTAGTGGGGCATGGTGGTGCACTCCTGTAGTGACACCTATTCAGAAAGCTAAGGTGAGAGAATCACCTGAGCCCAGGAGGTTGGGGCCACAGTGAACTGTGCATTGAATTGCACTACTGCATTCCAGCCTGGGTGAGAGAGTGAGATGCTGCCTCAAAAAATAAATTATTTTTTAAAAATCTTTACATGGTATTCTATCTCCCACCTTACATTAAAACACTCAAATTAATAACATGATGCAGTGGAGTTGTTAAGTCAAAGTATGTGCACATCTGTATATTAGGAAAGTATTTAGCTGCAAATATAAAGAATTCCAACCATCGATCACCAACATAAAGAGTGCACATGTTCCCGCTGAGGGATCTGAAGGTGCACATTTCAGATGAGTATATGCATGTACATATATTAAGAGAAAACGATGCTCTTTTTGGTTTCCTGCTTTTGATCTTTATTTTGTTGGTTTTGTCTTCATGGGTGCAGACTGGATGTTTCACCTCGAGACAATGCTTCTGCATTCTAGGAAAGAAGCTGAAGAAAAGAGGACAGTAAGGAAGTTAAGTCTTCCCTATAATGGGTTTTGACTTTGCTTTTCTTTAATAAATATTTCCTATGTAAGTATATAGTAGTAGGTAAGAATCAAAAGTACAATCCTAGCCTATAGATTTGTAGTACCGATTTTCTTAATTGTAGACCAGGTATTTTAGGTCAATCTTCTTTCCACACCCAACTGAAATGGCCAGATGTAGTATTAAAAATTCTTCTCTGAAACATTAAAGGATAAACATGATAAAGAACAGTTACCTGGGGTGAAATCAGGCAGACGGCAGGAATCTGGAGCTGTCAGTCATGGACCTGTGTTTACCCTGCAGTCATGTGTTTATTGGAAGGAGGTAGTTGGGAAGCACATACTCCGTATGTGGTGGCCTTGGTGGACTGTGAATGATACATATCTTCCACCTCAAACAACAAATTCCCACTCCACTGACATAGGTTGGGCCATGTGACTTCTTTGGTCGATAAACTGTTAGTAGATGAAATGAAAGTTATTCATGAAAATAAGATTTAAGAAACATGGCATGGTTCATACCTTAGCTAGACTAATTCTATAGAGTCTATCTTTCTTGAGGTATACTAATTTCATTTTTCTTTCCTTTCTTTTTTTTTTTTTTTGTTTTTGTTTTTGAGAAGGAGTCCTGCTCTGTTGCCCAGGCTGGAGTACAGTGGCACAATCTTGGCTCAATGCAACCTCCGCCTCCTAGGTTTAAGCAATTCTGCTGCCTCAATCTCCCTAGTAGCTGGGACTATAGGCATATGCCAACACGCCTGGATAATTTTTGTATTTTTAGTACAGATGGAGTTTTGCCATGTTAGCGAGGCTGGTCTCAAATTCCTGACCTCAAGCAATCTACCAGCCTCCCAAAGTGCTGGAATTACAGGAGTGAGCCCCTGCACCTGGCTACTTTCTTGTTAGAGAGAAAAAAACAGGTCTGACAGGTTGATGGCTGGAATTATAGTGTATATTGGGGAAATATAAAAAGCATGACAAAAAAAGGAGTGAGATGTTTTCTTTTTTATGGAAGAACAAAGATCCCAGAAAAGCAAAAGTAATATTGTATTAGAAATAGTTCTGGGAAACAGGAGAGTTTTGTATTGATCGCTTGCATGAAAATATGATGAAGCCATGATCATCAAGGCAGCTGACTGTTGACACAGGAGTTTGAAACTATGAACAAATGAAACAGAATTGAGTCACAAACTAATACACACAAATATATGTATATATATGATATATATGCATGTGTATATCTACCTTTAATGTGAAAGAAGTAATTTATTTATTTATTTTTTTTTTGAGATGGAGTTTTGCTCTTGTTACCCAGGCTGGAGTGCAATGGCGCGATCTCGGCTCACCGCAACCTCTGCCTCCTGGGTTCAAGCAATTCTCCTGCCTCAGCCTCGCGAGTAGCTGGGATTACAGGCACGTGCCACCATGCCCAGCTAATTTTTTGTATTTTGAGTAGAGACGGGGTTTCACCATGTTGACCAGGATGGTCTCGATCTCTTGACCTCGTGATCCACCCGCCTCGGCCTCCCAAAGTGCTGGAATTATAGGCGTGAGCCACCAGATTGACAACTTTAAAAATATTGTTTAAAATATGTATTAGTAAAATGCAAAATGATATTCAATTCTTTTTCATCAAACACAAAATTCCAGATGAAATATGATCTTAAAATGTAAAAAACATAAGTGTAATGGAAATATATATGACTAGACAAAATTAAAATTTTCTCCCTCAAAAACACTGAAAAGACTATTGCAAGATTATTGCAAGTTATATTATTAAAGATCATGTTTATGTGCAAACTCTCTTTAGAGTTCTACATGACCGAGGCAGAGGATCATCTTAGGATATGTGAGACAAGCACGTGGACAGGCAATTAGCAGGAGATTAATTTGAACAGCCAACAAATGTATAAAAAGATGCTCAAATTTGCCTTAAGATGATTGAGGAAATACATATTAAACCCCAATAAAATGTCAACTTTAAGATTGGCAATATTTTGGACCACAAAATTGTTCTAAATTTCTAAAATAATTACTATGAAAGTTGAAAATGTATGTAATGTGTTTTAGCAATTCTTATAAATAGATATATACATGTCCACATATACCTACATATCAATGTATAAATACATGGATTTCAAGAACAGTTTTTATAAAAAAAAACAACTAAAAACCAATCTAAATAGCTATAAAGTGAACATTTAACAAATTAACTGCAAAAGTTGATAAATAAAATGTTCACATATCAATATAGATAAATATAAAAGTAATTTTTGAGGCTGGGCATGGTGGCTCACACCTGTAATCCCAGGACTTTAGGAGGCCAAGACTGGCATTACTTGAGGTCAGGAGTTCAAGACGAGTCTGGCCATCATGGTAAAACCCTGTCTCTACTAAAAAGGCAAAAATTATCCTAGCATGATGTCATGAAACCGCAGACATGGAGAATCACTTGAGCCTGGGAGCCGGAGATTGCAGTGAGCTGAGATGGTGCCACTGCTCTTCAGCCTGGGCCACAAAGTGAGACTCTGTTTCAAAAAAAAAAAACCCAATAAAAGTAAAATAAAAATCTAATTTTGAAGTAATATGTTGCAAATGAACACTTCATTCAGTTCTCTCAATGTACATATGTTGAGCACTTATTCAACATTTTGTGACTCTTATTAGACACTTTGTGTCCAGAGTTGGATATAAAACAGGTATGAAACAGATATCTATCCTGATAAGGTAGGTAGAAAATCTCTCCAAGGAAATCATTATTGAGGTAATTAGCAGACAAAATGAGGAAATCTGATGAAGCTACACCTGGGAGAAGTACCTGCCATGCCTGTCTAGGGAGGATGAGGACCAGCATGTGGCCAGAGGAGAGGGAGTAGGAGAGTGGTGGCCAGGACTGTGGAGACAAAGACGGAGGCTTTGATGACAGCATCATTGCATATTGCTCTAAAGAGTTCATTCTATCTAAGATCTAACTAATAAAGTATTTTAATCAGGGAAAGACAAAATCCAATTGTTATTTTAGAAGATCTGATTTTTATTATTTTCTTTTTTTGTTTTCTTTGGGCTTAAATTGCTTTTATTTCTCTAATTTGCTAAGGTAGAAGCTTAACTTTTGATTTTTGATTTATCGTTTATAAGTATATGCACTAAGTAATATAATTTCCTCCCTCTGCTAGAGCCACCGAGTATTATTCTTGTCTCTTCATGGAGAGATCTTGTAAGATCTTTACTTCAAGGAAGTAAAACCCATGAACTTGTGAAGACCACCCTAAGCCTACAGCCCAAGGAAGCTGTCCTCTCACAGGAGTCCACACTTGGCCTCCAGTAAATTATCCAATGACCATTTACCTGCTCCTTACAATTCATGCTTCTGGCAGCTTTGCTCCAGTGAGCTAATCTCATGTGAGAGTCTGTTTCCACCTACCTCTTCAGATGGCGGGGTGGTAGGTTTTACTATGCCTTTAGTTATTTGATGGATGTAGTAAAAGGTTTTAATATTTAGTTCTTTTACCTCTTTTCTTCTTGTAAGTATGGAACCGACACCTTCTAAGCTCTTTACATATTGGAGCTGAACAAGTGATCTCCTAACTTTTACTTGTCATATGGAGTTTCAAGGGAAGTGTCATCTTTGTTTAATGTGTGCTGCAAAGTGTTATGCCTTTGTGCGGTGTAACTGTTTTTAATACAAACTTTTCATACACTTACCTCCACCTACAGGTTCCACAGCCTTTACAAACTAAGTATCAAATAAGTCTAACTCCCTGCCCTATTCTTACTTCAGTATTTGTTCTTTGTGTTTGGACAGCTATATCCTTTGGTGCAGTTCCATAAATTCTACTTGCTTGGACCTCCCTGGGATTCTGCTGGACTTTCTGAACCTTCCTTTGAGAATTAATTTTTACCTCTGAACTTCCTTCTTTGTGGATGATATCCCTACCAGCCATGGCCAACATTTCTTATGTAAAGCTGCTCACCTACTTTGACGTTTATCTAATACCTAATGCCATAGGTCTCATGATTAAGTCCCCCTGACATATTCCCAGAATATCTATCCTGGCTCGATGAATTCTTCAGGTATGTTATTCTTTTCACAATTGCATGAGCCAAAATATTAATGTATCATCTCTTTCATATAAGAAAAGTTAACTGTCGGTAGGGAAATTCTACACTCATAGTAGTTCAATTTGTTGGTTGATGAATGAACCTTCTTTGCTCTGCCATTTTTCTTTCTTTCTGTTGTATTCACATCTAGCTGAGTTCTTTGCTAAGTAAAAATGATCAGTAGTGGTATTGTTTTGTGCCTTTTCTGTGCTCCTAGAGAATATGTGACATTCCTATTTATCCTCTCAAAGGTTTCGTATTTGCCTAAATGATTAAATCATTGGTGGCAACATTTCTTGTTTTCCTTTTTTATTGCCTGATATATATATGAAGCTCATTCATGTACTATTCATTATTATGCCTTCTGTATTTGCAACAATGATATGGATAAGTGACTCAAGAGTATCTGTTCATTTTATGCTTCATTTAGTAGGTAATAGATGTGTTGGTAGATTTGCACTGGTTAAAAATTCTCTCATGGTTTCTGCATTGGTGCTGTACAACATAATATCATGACAAATGCCTTATTCAGACAATAATTGAATTTCCACACAGAAACGTTCCTTGGGAAATAATTAAGTTAAAAAGCAAATATTCACAACTATTTTGAATGTCAAAAACAGAAATTTAAAATAATATTTGGATGCTGAAAAGCAATGAAAGGCAATAGCAGAATTGTGGATTGTGCATGGTGGATGACTAACACATATTAACTAACACACATGTGATCTGATTAAATGCAGGTGTTTTTAGGATGATACCTTACTAAAAACATTTTTATTCATTTCATAGACTCATTGCAAATAATATAGTCTTTTAAATATCCAGAAAATGTCATATATATAATTAAAACTCCAAATTAACTCATCTCTATGATTTTTAGTAGATACTCATGTTAATAGTACATATTGCCACATGGAAAAATGTGAATTTAACTTATCTTATGCCACTATTAATAACTTAAAAGCTTTTAGGGAAACCAGTTAAAGACACATTTTCGGAGTGGGAAGATGGCATGGTAGGAGCAACTCAGGATTGCAGTTTTCAGTGAAGGTGCAGAGGGTGAGTCCGAGCCACATTTCCAGACAGATCATTGTTGCCCACAGAACGGGAAATTCCCAGGTGTAGGAGAGACATGGAACGCCAGAGCAGCTGTTTCGGCTGGCGCAGCCATTTCAGCCGGTGCCGCAATGAAGCAGCACTCCGCACAGAATGCACTGGTCTGGGTGCCCTGTTAAACTGGCAATCTGAGATTTGGGAGGGCAGATTAGCATATCCATCTGACTAAACAGGACTTGGACAGTGAGCCAGACCAGGAGATTCCCGGGAAGTGACTTTAGAGCCAGTGCAGTGGGTCACTGCACAGGAAATCACACAGATCCCATTGCCCTATCAGCAGGTAACTGAAACACCTGAGAGAGAGTCAACCATTCAACTTAAAAAAAAAAGGGCTCTGAGGCAGGGAGCCAGGTGATCAGGCTCAGCGGGTCCCACCCCCACAGGGACAAACAAAATGGCGATTCAATACGCTTGGGGTTGAGAGTTTAACTGCAGGCACAGCTGAACCCAGGATGGTGCAGCTCGGAGGGGAAGTGCTGTCCACCATTACCGAGGCATTCCACCCCTACTGAGGTACACCCCCATTGCTGTTGCCGAGGCAACCCGCCAAAACAGAGAGACTCCACCAGTACAGAGGGACCCATATAAACAGGACTACAGGGAATTACACTTGGCAGCAGGGCAGAGCCCAGGCCAACAGGGTGGAGCCCAGGCCAACAGGGTGGAGCCCACGACAGCAGGACAGAGCCCACGGCAACAGGGAGTAGCCCGCAACAGTAGGGCAGAGCCCATGGCAACAGGATGGAGCCCACAGCAACAGGGAGGAACCTGCAACAGTAGGGCGGAGCCCACTGCAATGGGGCGGAGCCCACGGCACCAGGGCAGAGAACACGACAGCAGGGCAGAGCCCATGGCAAGAGGGTGGGCCCCACGGCAGCAAGGTGGAGCCTCAGCAGGCAAATAGAAACTAGATTGCCTCCTAGCTGGGCAGGACAGTGCAATGGATACTCATAAAGAAAGCTTTAACTCCCCAAGACAGAACATCTGAGGGGAAAAAAGGGGTTTTATGAGTTCTGCTGCAGCAGACTTAAACACACATGCCTAACAACCCTGAACAGCTCAGCACTTGAGCTCCTATAAAGTACAGACTGTCTCCTTAAGCAGCTCCCTGACCCCTGTATATCCAAAGAGTCACCTCAAAAAGGACTGATCAGACTGACATTTGGTGGGCATCATTCTGGGACAAAGATAGCAGAAGAAGAAACTGGTAGCATCCCTCATTGTTCCACAGCTGCTACAGGTCTACCCCAGACAAGTAGGGCCTGGAGTGGACCTCAGCAGTCATACAGCAGAGGGGCTAGACTGTTAGAAGGAAAACTAAGCAACAGAAATACTTCATCATGAACAATCTGGGCATCCACTCAGAGACCCACTTGGAAAGTCAGCAACTACTCAGACGACAGGTGGATAAACCCACAAAGATGGGAAGAAACCAGCACAAAAAGGAGGAAAACACCCAAAACCGAAACACCTCTCTTCCTACAAAGGACCCAAAGTCCTCACCAGCAAGGGAAAAAAGCTGGAAGGAGAATGAGTGTGATGAAATGACAGAATCAGACTGCAGAAGCTGGGTAATGAGAAACTTCTGTGAGCTAAAAGAACAAGTTTTAAATCAATGCAAAGAAACTAAGAACCTTGAAAAAAGATTTGAAAAAAATTCAAGGAAATGATAACAAGAATGGACAACTTAGAGAGGAATATGAGTGAATTGAAGGAGCTAAAAAACACAACACAAGAACTTCACGAAGCATGCACAAGTTTCAACAGCCGAATTGACCAAGCAGAAGAAAGGATATCAGAAGTTGAAGATCAACTCAATGAAATAAAACGAGAAACCAAGATTAGAGAAAAAAGCACAAAAAGGAATGAACAAAGTCTCCAAGAAATATGGGAATATGTGAAGAGATGTAACCTACGTTTGATAGGTGTACCTGAATGTGACGAAGAGAATGAATCCAAGCTGGAAAATACTCTTCAGGATACTACCCAGGAAAATTTCCCCAACCTAGCAAGGCAGGCCAAAATTCAAGTCCAGGAAATACAGAGAATGCCACA
>CM052661.1:101320036-101365511 GCA_028533165.1 Leontopithecus rosalia
GTAAAACCATTCAGGACATAGGAGTAGGCAAGGACTTCATGACCAAAACACCAACAGCATTGGCAACAAAAGCCAAAATAGACAAACAGGACCTAATCAGACTCCACAGCTCTGCACGGCAAAAGAAACAGTCACTAGAGTGAATCGGCAACCAACAGAATGGGAAAAAACTTTTGCAGTTTACCCATCTGACAAAGGGCTGATATCCAGAATTTGCAAATAACTCAAACAGATTTACAGGAAACAAAAAAACCAGCCCATTCAAAAATGGGCAAAGGATATGAACAGACACTTTACAAAAGAAGACATACATGAGGCCAACAAACATATGAAAAACTGCTCATCATCTCTGGCCATTAGAGAGATGTAAATCAAAACCACATTGAGATACCATCTCATGCCAGTTAGAATGGCGTTCATTAACAAATCTGGAGACAACAGATGCTGGAGAGGATGTGGAGAAATAGAACACTTTTACACGTTTGGTGGGAGTGTAAATTAGTTCAACCATTGTGGAAGACAGTGTGGCGATTCCTCAAGGCCTTAGAAATAGAAATTCCATTTGACCCAGTAATCCCAATACTGGATATATATCCAAAGGACTATAAATTGGTCTACTATAAGGACATATGCACACGAATGTTCATTGCAGCACTGTTTACAATAACAAAGACCTGAAACCAACCCAAATGCCCATCCATGATAGACTGGACTGGGAAAATGTGGCACATATACACCATGGAATATTATGCAGCAATCAAAAATGATGAGTTCGTATCCTTTGTAAGGACATGGATGAATCTGGAGACCATCATTCTCAGCAAACTGACACAAGGACAGAAAATGAAATACCTCATATTCTCGCTCATAGGCGGGTGATGAAAAAAGAACACATGGACACAGGGAAGGGAGTACTACAAACTGGGGTCTATTGGGGGGAAATAGGGGAGGGACAGCAGAAGTGGGGAGCTGGGGAGGGATACCCTGTGGAGAAATGCCAAATGTGGATGAAGGGGAGGAAGGCAGCAAAACACACTGCCATGTGTGTACCTATGCAACTATCTTGCAAGTTCTGCACATGTACCCCAAAACCTAAAATGCAATTAAAAAAGATACATTTTTGTTGTAAACACCTAATTTATTATATATAAATATATAATGTTACATAATATATTATATACAAATATAAAATTTTATGTAGTATATTATGTACAAATATATAAAATATATGAGAAAACTACAGAAGTCTTTAAAATTATGGGAAATTTTTGTTATGTTTCTTTTCTCATTTTCCAAAGATAATGCAAGGCCTCATGTTAATATTTTTTTGTTGTTACTTTTGTGTCCTATGTATTTAGGTTATTGCTGTATTAATTGGGGCAGGCTTGTTTATGCTACAAAAACGGTGCCAAACTCTCAGTAGCGTACACAAAAATGTGCACTTTCTTCCTTTCAGACTCTCAGAGAAATAAGGTATGAATTTCTGTCTCGACGTGTGTTTTCATATCTATGAAGGTAAGAAATGGGTACATGATGAATCAGTGTTCATTCTTAACGACGCCCTCCTAAGCAAGATACTTGCTCTGTCTGCTCAGACTTTTTGGTCAAAGGTCAGTTATGACCTTATCTAATTTGATGAACATAGGACAGTGAAATTCTACTATGTGTCTGAAAACTGGAAAGTTGAAATATTTGTGAAAAGCACAGTGCTACTAACTTGGGATAAGTTAAAAAGAAACAAATTAACATACACTGGTTGTTTTCTCCATTTTCGTGACTTCTTCAGTAAAGAAGAAAATTAAAAAGAAGGAATACAGTGGCTGTTTCTTCGAAGGCCTCTCTACATGCCCACATGACCCTGGAACCAAGTGGTATCAGAGATTTCAGAAAAGAATTTTTACACTGAATGTGCTTGTAAGTGTCTGTATGACTGCATAGTTGCTGATAAGGCAAAGTCATATCCAAGCTCTCAGGTTTTCATAGACATTTATCTAACACTCCACCCCAAAACAACAGCATATATATTTTTCTCATCTGCAGATGGCACACACTCTTAAGACAGATAACATGTTTGGCACTAAAGAAGTGTCAACACACTGAAAAAATCTAAATCATACCAACCACACTCTCAGTCTAGAGCATAATAAAGTAGAAATTAATACCAAGAAGATCTATCAAAACCAGACAATTTCAGATAAGTTAAACAATCTGTTCCTAAATGACTTTAGGAAAAAATTCGTCAATAAAGAAATGAAAATGTTCTTTGAAACTAGTGAAAACAGAGAACTAGCATATCAGAATCTTCAATGCCCAAACAGCAGTCTTCAGAGGAAACCATATAGCACTAGATGCTTGCATCAAGAATTTAGAAACGAAGGTGGAACAAGACAGCAGAAAATAAGGCTCCAACAATCGGCTTCCTAGCCAGGACAGCAATTTAACATCTGCCCACACAGAAATAGCACCTTCATAAGAACTCACAACTGGTAGCTAAACATTAAATACACATAGACACAAGGAATGGAACAAATAGACACCTGCGTCTGCTTAATGGGGGGAAGGCGTGCGGGGGAGATGAATTGGAAAGTTACCTATTGTGTACTGTGTTCATTAGCTTGGCTACAGGGTCCAATAATAATAATAATTATTATTATTATTATTTTGAGATGGAGTTTCGCTCTTGTTACCCACGCTGGAGTGCAATGGTGCGGTCTCGGCTCACCGCAACCTCCGCCTCCTGGGTTCAGGCAATTCTCCTTCTTCACCCTCCTGAGTAGCTGGGATTACAGGTACGTGCCACCGTGCCCAGCTAATTTTTTGTATTTTTAGTAGAGATGGGGTTTCATCATGTTGACCAGGATGGTCTCGATTTGTTGACCTCGTGATCCACCCACCTGGGCCTCCCAAAGTGCTGGGATTACAAGCTTGAGCCACTGCCAATAATTATTAAGAACTTAAAAGTTTTTAAGGGAACCAATTAAAGATGCATTTTAGTCATAAACACCTAATACATTATATATAAACATATAATGTTACATAATATATACGCATGTAATGCCACATAATATATACAAATATAAAATGTTATCAAGCCTCAGCAACACATAATTTTACCATGTGACAAACCTATATATGTACCCCTGAACCTAAGATTGAACAAAAATTTTAAATTTAAAAATTAGTATATTTTATCATTCTGTCAAGAAAACACATTATTTTCTGATTTTATGTAGGAGCCTGTTGAATTATTTTCAGATTACTTACGATATTGACTACCCAATTTTAGATACATTTGTTGTTCTATTTTTTTGTCATGTCACTGTTGCCTTGAACTTACTCATCCACTTATCTACTAAGTGTTAACCCAATACAAATTCTAAAAGTTAAAATACTTTAAGTACAAAAAAAAGGTCTCAGGTTCCAATAGGAAAAAACAGACATATGCATTTCTCTCCAGTGTCTCTGCAAAATGCAGTGCTCCATCTTTATACTGTGTCACTTTAGGTAGAACATTTGAGTATACTATGGTTTTAACCCCCTTTACCCCCAGTAGTTTAGCCCAAGCTCCTTATGATGTGAGTTCATTCAGTTATTGTCCTCTAGAGGCACAGTCATTTTAAGAAAAATCTTTCTGGCCATAATTGAAAATTTCCTACTTTCTTTCTTTGTAAAGACAAGTTCTCACTCTGTTGCCCAGGCTGTAGTGCAGTGCATAATCATAGCCCACTGCAGCCTCAAACCCTTGGGCTCAAGGGATCCTCCCACCTCAGCCTCCTGATTATCTAGGACTACAAGCACATGCCAACATGCCTGGCTATTTTTAAAGAAATATTTTTGTAGACATCGGGTCTTACTATGTTACCCATGCTGGTTTTGAACTCCTGGCCTTAAGCGGTCCTTCAACCTTGGCATACGAAGTGCTTGGATAATAGGCATGAGCCATCACTCCCAGAGTTGAAATTTTCTTGATTTATTTTGTGACATGCATGCCCTCCTTATATTGTTTCCCTACTTATGGAAGCTGACCTGTTTATTCAGCAATTAGACACTAAAACAGTCTTAAATATTTTAATAATCTGAATTTAAATAATATAAATTTAAAATACTTCTGTGCCTATTAAGTGGTAGATATCTTTAAAACAAGTGCTCAAAATTCTGATTTTAGCTTTTTAAAATTAAGTGATTAAGATGAATTAAATTGTAAGCCTGTTATTTTCATCAGTTTTACAAAAATTTAAAATAATAGTGCTATTTTAATTCTACCTGACAAAGATGATCAAATGCCGGAATGCTTTATCAGAAATAGCATGAGTTTGACAATTTTAAAGACTTAGATTTAAATTCCCAATTGACAATACATATTCTTTTGAGTAAATTTACTTCCTGTGATCCGAAACAAATTTTATAGCCTTTCTGAATCTCACTTTTCTCATTCGAATAATAAGACCATATTTTTTAACACATAAGGGTGGTCAGTGAGAGCACTAAATGAGATTTTACACAGAAAATAAACACTGTCAGAAACATAGTAGATGGTCAATAAATGTTTCATTTTCAACATTATATTTCTGAAGAGTAAACAATATCTTGATATTATAAATAAATGTGACTTTGCTGCATTAAAGAATGTAAAGCAAAGTACTGGTTCACACTGCATGTCCCTCACAGCAAACAAATTCATTTCTTTTACTGTTAAAAAAATAATAATACACAAGAGGTAAATTTAAATAGACAGTACATTATGCCACTCCAGTTACCAAAGGGATTTAGAAGCCTGCTTGAGGGTTCATGCTCTCTAAATATAAGATGGTTATTGTTTTTCCATAACTGTATATTCTTTAGTTTATTAGTTCCAAAAAAAACTGGGCTAAGAAAAATGAATTTCTCTGAGTTATTCCTTTACGTTTTTCTTGAATCCAGAAGACAAGAAACAGCAGCTGCAGTGTTCATTGTTGCTTTAGGCAGAGTTGGAATCATGTGAAGTCTGAAGAGCATATGAGTGGAAATAAATTCCGTTTTCCTAGTGGGTCTTATGGTAACTCAAACAAATCGAAATCAGTTCAATTCCAGATTGGACATGCTAATGAATCTGATTTCTAAAACTCATGCTGATAATAAATCATTATTCCTTAGAGATAATTGCAATCTACATATTGTTTTCTTCTTTTTAATCTCCACTTAGGTAAAGCAGTCAAGGATTCAAGAAACAATAATTCTCATATTTAACCTCATAATTTAAGCTAGTATTCCAATTTTGTTGTTAGATAGACACTCATGATAATTTTCTTGATGCTTTTACTTAACACCTGAATTTACTTAAGCTTGCAAATTCGTAGCTTTCAAAGTACTTAGCATATTTTCATGTAACATTTCATATTTTTAAAGCATTTCCAATTAAAAAAATCACTGTAAAAACTGTCTTTGAAATGTTAGCACAAGTATGATGTGTTCATTTAACATAAGGAAAATCGAAATTTGCTATTTATGAACTTACCTAAATATTCCCTCCCATACGTTCATTAACCTAGATTTTAAAACCACATTCCTAAGCCAGTGCTGTATTTATTGAAATGAACCTCCTTGATAGTAGTAGGTGTACATTTTATTTGGAGGTACACAAAAATAATACTGGTAATATTATTCGTTATTTATATGCTTCAATCCTTCTTTTGTAATTCAGTTTAAGTCCAGTCGTTACAAAACTTTTAAATACAGCTGACCTCAACAACACACGGGGTGAAGTACTGATCTCCTGCAAAGTAAAAAACCCAAGTGTAAGTTCTGACTTCCCCAAACTTAACTACTAATATCCTAGTATTGACTAGAAGCCTTACGGATAAAATAAACATTTGATTTACACATATTTGGTATGTATTATATAGTGCATTCTTACAATAAATTAAGCTACAGAAAAGAAAATGTTAAGAGAACCAAAAGGAATGAAAATTACATTTACCATACTGTACTGCATTTATTGATACTGTAAATTTATATACTCTGTTTGCAAGAAGATTTGTCTGTCTGAAATGGCAGACAATCACAGCTATAGATCTCAATCTATGGTACATATTAAGCAATTCGATATTTTTTGTAATGTCATGGCTTTTCTCTGTTTCTTGGGAGCACTTTCACCACCAGTACTGGTACTTTGTATGGGTCCCAGGGTGTTTTTTAAGGTGTATGCAATTGCACTAAACACGATGAAATATACACAAGAACCTCCAGAGAGCACTTTTTACTCTGATGTGCAATTTGATGGAGAGACAAGTGCTCACAAGGAGATGATTAGCATGAAAGGCGTTTGAAGCAGATACAACACTTGAGCTGGCCACAACAGCAGCGGGAGATGGCTACAAAATTATTTTCGTAGAATTGTATTTACTACAGTTAATTTCATGCAGTTATAATGAATGCTGCATCTTTACATTTATTTACCTTTCTCTTGACTGTTGATGGTCCTATGTACAGCCTGAAAGTGTGTGCATAGATTTTTATAAATTTTAACTATTGACATTAGATTTGTATATAGTTCTTGACTATATGTTCAGTAATAGACTATTATCCAAATATATTTTATGCAATCATGAGTATCTAAATTTTTCTTAATTTTTTTCAATATTTCTTGGCTACACAGTTTATCTGCAAGTTTTTCAAATTATTGCAAATCTCCACATAATATTCCAATTTATTTATTTAAAACTATCCTGTAAATGGGCCCACACAGTTCCATCCTGTGTTGTTAAAGGCTAAACTGTATACTTCTGGGGAGAAAAAAAAAGTCAACAAAAAATACATTGGAATAAATTGGTACTTTTGCCATTGTTTTTCAATTATTTAATCTCCTATAATTGTATACAGGAGAACGTAAGAGGAAACAGGAAAACAGACATCTAGTGAATGTTAAAGTTTGAAAATATAATGTAGCTGATCTATATCAAGCACCTGTGATATGAGGTAATATACTCAGTGCTGGTGAATCTGTTAAAGCTAAACAATCAGAGTCCAAGCTCTCTGGAACAATATCTAGAAAAAGAAAAAAAAAAAGCTACATTTACTGGCTCAAGACCAAGAACAGAGAATAACACATGACACGTTAAAGGACTCTGCCTGGAATTCAAATGCCACAATTTTGTAGTACATATTCCTTAACCGTAAACAGTGGCCATTGTTCGGACAACATTGGTTTAAACAAACATATACAATTGTCTTTATCTTCAAATGTCTGACAGTTTATTTTACTTTTTACTTTTTTAAATTTCCACAGGTTATTTGGGGAACAGGTGGTATATCGGTTACATGAGTAAATTCTTTAGTGGTGATTTGTGAGATTTTTGTGCCTTCATCATCCAAGCAGTATACACTGCACTCAATTTGCAATCTTTTTTTTTTTTGAGACGGAGTTCCGCTCTTGTTACCCAGGCTGGATTGCAATGGCACGATCTCGGCTCACCGCAACCTCCGCCTCCTGGGTTCAGGCAATTCTCCTGACTCAGCCTCCTGAGTAGCTGAGATTACAGGCGCGTGCCACCGTGCCAAGCTAATTTTTTTTTATTTTTAGTAGAGACAGGATTTCACATGTTGACCAGGATGGTCTCGATCTCTTGACCTCGTGATCCACCCGCCTCGGCCTCCCAAAGTGCTGGGATTACAGGCGTGAGCTACCATGTCCGGCCAATTTGCAATCTTTTATCCTTCACCCCCTTCCCACCCTTTCCTCCTGAGTCCCCGTAGTCCATTGTGTCATTCTTATGCCTTTACATCCTCATAATTTAGACCCCACTTATGAGTGAGAACGTACAGTGTTTGGTTTTCCATTTCTCAGTTACTTCACTTAGAGTAGTAGCCTCCAGTCTCATCCAGGCTGCTGCAAATATCATTAATTCATTCATTTTCATGGCAGGGTAGTATTGCATTATATACATAAACCACAGTTTATTTATCCACTGGTTGATTGATGGACATTTGAGTTGGCTCCACATTTTTGCGATTGTGAATTGTGATGCTGTAAACATATATAAATTGCTAATTAGGAATATCCAAAAACAGTTCACTTGATTTCTCAAACTCAGTTTTCTGTGAAATTCTTTTAGAAAAATGGTGTCCTATGAAATATATTTAGGTTGAGTCTTATCTTTAACATTTGTTTTACCAAACTTGTTTGATTTGTTATTAGTCAGCCCTGGGTCTTTCTTCTCACACCAGTTCTACTGGATTCCTACAATTAGTTCTCACTTATCCAGAAATTATGTTTTCTTAAATTCACATACTTTTTTTATGTACTTGGCTAGAAACCCTTCTTTCAGATTGCAAAAATGACTGTTTTGTTCGTAACTTCCTTTTAGATCTATACCTATAACAATCTTTGAGGGTCATTTTGTGTTAATTATGTATCATTTGACAATTATCTTTTAAATCTAGAGATCTTCTACCAAGCAACAAAAACTGATTTTTCTTATTTTCAATTGCCAAAAACGCTGAGAATAAAATATATAGAGTAATTCCTTGGTATCTGCAGAGGACCAAATATATACAGTCATTCCACAGTATCTGTGGATACCAAAATCAAATAGTAGTAAGCTTAAATGTTTCACTCCCCTCTTCCATTATATGAAATCTCTATGTGATGAAGAAACTGCTAAAACAACACGCAGTAGAACAGTATAAAGTGAAATCAATATTTAATAATGTTTCCATACGCAAAATAATTCATATTTACATTAGTATCATTGCTAGTGCTATTTCTATTTAAGTTACAATACATTTATAAATATCATTTTGAATAGAGCAAACTGGTAAAGAAAACACGTATAGCATTTCCAAAACATATTAAAATTATTTAGTATACTTTTTCACTTAATGATATGAACAATTCAAAAACTATACTGGTTAACTTTTTTATTTCTATTATATTTTTGTTGAATACAATAAATATTTACTCTGGCATTGCCTATTTCAATATGATATGTTACTTTGTAAATTGAAAAAGAAATGAAGAACTATACTAATTTAATTTAGGGTAACTTAGTAGTTTTCAAATGCTTGATTTAATATTTATGTATAAATCTTTTATAATTTCAAAGCAAATTTTAATACTTTTTTTAAAAAAAACGTAATTGTACAAACTCTCAACTAATGTTCAATGGAATGACTGAGGCATAATTGCCTCTCTTTCCTACAGCCCTCTTGTATTAGTCTGTTTTTACACTGCTGCTAAAGACATACTTGAGACTGGGTAATTTATTAAGGAAATAGTTTTAATTTGAACCTCTAGGGTTCAAATGCAAATACATCATGTATCACATCCTATCATGTTTAGCTATGTATGACTGAATCCTTGGTAAAATAATTTGTTGACTGTATTGCTTTATCCCTTGGATATTTCACAGTGACTGATCCAGAATATACAAAATACACTGAGTGAATAAACCACAGGAAGAACAACAGAGAGTTCAGACATCTTCAAATGCAGCTCATTGTTTGGTCTTATCCAACTGTAATTTCTCAGATTTATCATATGGATAGTTTAACCTTTCTAGAATTTCTCTATTATGTTATTTTCTTATTATTTCAACTAAGTGAAAAATTTAAGCCATTCATGACATTATAATTCTCTCTAGCTTCTGAAATTATTATAGTTTTGACTTAAATCTCTTCTCCCTTTCTGACTGTGTAATGAAGCTTTGGGTCATCAGGTTATAGTAATGCAAAAATTTGTATGATTAAATAAATGATGTCATATTTTTACTTATAGCATTAGGTATATTTGGTCATTTAAAAAATGCCTTAGCTAATCAGAATTGATTGCCTTGTTAAAAATCGATGTTTCAACTTCATCTTCTTTGCAATCCGATGTCTTTTTCATTGGGCATGATTATTGTTGATCTCGATTCTGCACAACTCTAAAATACTGAGTATGGTAGTTTCATATTGCCTACACATTTGATGTAAATTAAGTTTAAAGTGTTACTAATGTAGCTATTCTTTGTAGATAAGGCTAGATTTCAGTGCTCATCTTAAGCCACATTTATTCTACAGTCCAATTTAATATTTTAAATTACTCCTTTTGAATTTCACCATGTTACGTTTATTAGGACAGTTCCTCATTCGTGTTCTCTGGAAAAATAGTATTTTAAACACCTCTTGCACATAGTGCTGCTTACAAATTTGGTACAATAGATGCTCTTACAATGTGGTTACTATTTGGAGCTGGGGTATGTGATCTTTTTCTCCTTTCTCATCATACCTCATCTCAATTTATAAAATCAGAATTAAACATATTTATTGTTACGCAGTGTCATTCTTATAACTTCCATCTTCTATATATACATAGTAGCAAAACAAACCAACATGAGGTGTGATGACAGGCAGAACTAGCCTTCATTTTGTTCATTTCATCTCCACGGTTTAGGAACTACAGGGTTGTGACTGAGTTACATGTCTCTCTGTGAACGCCACACCGAGGAGTCATGCACTGTTCTGACACAGCATAGGCACCGTCTGTCCTAATCAGTCAGCCAACAGAACAGGAAACAGAAACCAATCTAGTTATATTAGTTAGCAAAAGATTTAGCACAGGATTCAAGAGCTTACACGATCAATGTAATGGTCCGACGGTTGACTTGCCCTCTAGGTCAATCACTGGAGCGATACTGGTCCATTTTGGCAGCTGTCCGCTGCCACAGTAGAAAGCTGGAGGATGGGCACATGAAACACAATCCAGCGATTATGAACTCATATCAGGACTTCACCATCCCCACCAACTTGTCTGAACACCTGAAGCTGGAAAACATTCCACTGAATTTGCTTCAGGAAATAATCGTGCGGTAAGGACAGCAGTAACAAGGCTGGAGAATAACTGCATAGTTCCTGCCAGCTACAGCACATGCAATAGCACTTAGAAGCCAAAGCTGCCATTTACCTAGAACCCTATCTGAAAGAGAATCCACCATGTGTTCATTACAACTTCAATACTGTGGAAGACAGAGAAAAAAATGTTTTGGAAGATCAAGGAGTCAATCACAATAATTTTTGCTCTTTCACGGAAAAATTCAGCGAGCTTTTACAGTTTACCTTAATTTACTTCAGTTGATTCTTTTGAATCAAACTGAATCAGGCTCTTTCTCAGCACTCCTTTTAAACTGGTATCATGGTCTTTAATAATAAGTAGGTACACGGTTCTTAGTCTTCATCTGACTGGACTTCTCAGCAGGACTGAACAATGTTGCTTTCCCTTATTATGGATAAAAGCAGAAAACCAATTTCTTTTTTATTATATACGTGAGTTCAGTAAAACTGCACTCTCAAGGTTTCCCTTTTATTTTATAGTTACTCTTTCCCAGTCTTTTTCTTCAATTACTCCTCCAGTATTTGCCTCCTAGATGCTGAAATACTTCAAGGTATAGAGTACTCGACTTCTTTTGTTACTTCACTTATTCCGAGTGAATATCTTGTTTCATGATTTTGAATACTATCCTTCCCAAACTTAAACCTCCACACTATTCTTCTATACAGCGTCTTCATTTGGATGTTTAATAATCACCACAGGCTTAACATTTCCCCAGCCAACTCTTTAAAAAAAATCGTAGATGCAGGAAGTACATATGCTTTTTTGTTGCAAGGGTATTGTGTGTGTGAAAGGAAAATAAGTCTCGGGCCTCTGGACTCTGGTTATAGGAAAAAGTCAAGCTGGGAACCGGGTCACACAATCCTGCCTCCGATTTGATTCCTAAATAAGATGGCTGCAAAGATAAAAAGCCACAAACTTCTCTCACAACTTGCCGACAAGGAAATTCCTTGTGGCTACAAGATCTTTACAGTAGAACAGTTCTGTTGAATTTCACCCTGGCAATGTAAATGGATAGCTTGTCTTCATAGGTACAGGACAAATGACAGAACTCAAAAGTCATCTCCCTGCTCACCAGAGACAAATGCATATGTGATTGCTTCCTCTGTCCTATTGTCTACCTTATGTTATGTGAAAACACAGATTCACTGAGCCAGGGGAAGGCATAAGTGACTATTCCTCTATACCCCCTCACATGTAAATTGTGTGTTCAGTGAAAGGTTGAACAAAGACTCAAAAGATGTAACTGTTTGTCTCTTACTTACCACACCTTTTAATTTTCTTTCCCTCTTTCCTCAATGTCTGCCCTTTCCTCTTTTTATTTATTATTTAGTTATTTTTTGAGACAGAGTCTCACTCCATTGCCCAGGCTGGAGTGCAGTGGCACAATCTTGTCTAACTGCAACCTCCACCTCCTGGGTTCAAGCGATTTCTGGCTAATTTTTATATTTTTAGTAGGGATGGCTAATTTTTATATTTTTATATTTTCACTGTGTTGGGCAGGGTGGTCTCAAACTCCTGAGCTCAAGTGATCCATCCGCCTTGGCCTCCCTAAATACTAGGGTTACTGGTATGAGCCACTGAGCCCAGCCTTGCCCTCTCCTCATTAAATATTGAAGCCCTCAAAGCCATCTTTAGAGAAAGGCATAAAATTGTCTTCCTGTGCACATCCTTGACTTTGGCAAAAATCCTCATGAAATGACTGAGAGTTGCCACAGTAATTTTCATGGTATATATATGTATAATGGTGAACGCTGGGATTCTAGTGTACTCATGATCTAGATATTGAACATTGTACCCAATGGGTCGTTTTTGAACCCACTAGCCCCATTTTGTAGTTTCCAGGGTCTAATATCTCCATCATTGTGTTCACGGGTAGCCATTGTTTAGCTCCCACCTGTAAGTGAAAATATGTAATATTTGAAAATCAAAATTGCACATATTTGATTTTCAAATATAGCATATAAGTAAGAATGTGCAATATTTGATTTGATTTTGAGTTAGTTCGCTTAGGACAAAGGCATATAGCTCCATCCATATTGCTGCAAAGGACATCATTTTATTTTTTAATGCTGCATAGTATTCTATGGTGTGTATATACACCATATTTTCTTTATGCAATTAACCAGTGTCCATGGGTGGACACTGGTTAGCCTGGCTTTGCTATTATGGACAGTGCAATGACAAACACACAAATGCAGGTGTCTATCAATACTAGATCAAAATCGAACTCCCACAACTGTGCACCCACAACCCAATCCTTTAAAAAATTTTATAAGCACTGTCTTTAAAATATCCTAAATCAAACATCTTTTCCCTACCCCCATCATCACTTTTCTAATCCACCTTACTGTCTTTGCATGTCTGCATCTCAGTGAGAATTGGTCCATCACAGCTTCCATATATAGAATAACACTTCCTCTAGATAAGTTGCATCCTATTTGCTGGGTGGGATTCTCCCGTCATGCTCCTTGTCCATTCAGGAAGTTATCCAGAACCATTGAAAGCAGATTGTGCACCAGGTGGCTGGAGGAGGGAGCAGGCATGGAGACAGTTTCCCCAAGATCTCGTCTATGTTACTTGGTGATTATCTGCCTTCTACTTAGCTACGTGTCTCCTTTCTACCATGCCGATTTTATCACGTTTCCAAAGAACCCAATTAAAGATTAAAGGTCACATTGTAATTATAATAGCCATTTATTTCAACCTTTGTTTGGTTAACATGCAGTCACACAAATTAGATGACACAAGACACACAATGGCCCACGAGTTACAATAATGAGAAAAGGGGTGAAAAAAATACAGCTCAATACTTTGAGATCTAAATCATCAATTATTTCTGAATTTCTGAAAACCTCTTACCTACCATTACTGATTCTACTCTTCTATTTACTCCAGTTTCACACAGTGATCTCTTTAAGGTTTTATTAGAATTACTCATGTTCTTTCGCTCTTTTTCTTTAAACTCTCCTTTAAAACTTTAAACTTTTCTCATAACATCTTATTTGGCCAGAATAAAATTATATTTTATAGCTCAGGACGTCTCATAATCTGGTCCCATCTCTGCCACTGTGACTTTGTCTCCAGTCACTTTTCTCATCTCTCTATGATTTCTTCAGTCTTTAAAGCCAAACACATCCCTAATAATAATCTTTGCACTTGTTCTTCCCCTTGCTTGGAACACATTTTCTTTATGTGGTCATGTGGCTTGTTTCTTCATTTTCTCAGGACGGTATTCAAAGCCTCCATTGTACAGAGGTACTCCTTGTATATTCCCACTAAAATAAAAAGAAACATTAGTCTCTAATTAAAAATAACTCTGGAGGCGGGTGGATCACGAGGTCAAGAGATCGAGACCATCCTGGTCAACAAGGTGAAACCCCATCTCTACTGAAAATACAAAAATTAGCTGGGCATGGTGGTGTGCACCTGTAGTCCCAGCTACTTGGGAGGCTGAGGCAGGAGAATTGCTTGAACCCAGAAGGCGGAGGTTGCAGTGAGCCGAGATTGTGCCATTGCACTCCAGTCTGGGTAACACAGTGAAACGCCATCTCAAAAATAAATAAATAAATAAAATAACTCTATAGTTTTCTTCATAGCAAGTACTATGATTTCTTTTCTTTGAGAAATATAAAGATTTATTATTCAAAGCTTCTGTTATTTCATAGTTATATGAAACCAGATAATTTTATAACTATTTTAATCCAGTGCCTCAGTTTCCAAATCTGTATAAGGGAAGTTATACTCAACTTCATAGGGTCATTATGAGGATTAAATGAATTTTAGTAAGTATAAACAAAATCAGAACAATGGCTGGCACATTGTAAAACCTCATTCAATATTAAACTCACCTTGTCACATATTTGTTTCTCTCCTCTATTCCTCATGAGAATCTAAGTTCCCCTCACATAAGAACTAACTGTGTTTTGCTCACTGCTTGTTACATTACTTTTGGCAGTGATAAGAACAAACAGGCATTTCTTCCATGAAGTAAGAATATTCAGGGAAAGAAATCCCTGTTGTGAAGGGTTACATTATCATCAGACGGTTCACTCTTAACAGAAAACAGAGAATGAATTCACCACCAGGAATAGTTAAACTTCTGTCCATGTGTGCTCTGTCATTTACGTGGAAGACCCATTATTTGCTCATGTAGATGTGCAGCGTAATATTTCACTTTCTCAGCTGTAAGTGTCAGTCTTCAGAGAGTCTTTTGGAGAAACTTGGTGGAGATCTACAGAGTCTGTCTAGCTCCAGTACTTCTGGCCTGAAAGCTCGGTTCATCTGGATTAGCGATGAACCCCAAAGTTAGAACCTTGAACACTGCCTACTTGTGGCACAGTGAGAAGAGGTTATGGATATTAACAACAAAAAAAAATTTGTAATTATAAACTCCAAATAATTGCTTGTAATAAGCATAGAATCTAAGTACTTGTAATTAAGCTTTCTATGCAGTAAGTGCCTATGATTGAGGGCAGCCTGTTCACAGTGTGGACAGGCCCTTCACAGCAGGAGTGTGTCCAGTCTCTGACCAAGGAGATAGGAGGGCTGAGCTGTGCTTTTGAGACTCAGGCTGGGAGAATGAAGAGAAGACAGGAATAATTTATTGAAATGGCTATGAAATAATAAATAATGATAAATATGTTTCCAGTATAAGCTAAATTCATATGTAAAAGAAATACATATAGTGTCTAGTAATCTCTCTCTGTTTTGTCAGTTTTAAGTATAAAACCCTCTGAGTCATAGATCTTTCAGTTTCAAGGGTTCTATAGAGAAGGTGTAATGAAACAATCTTCTATTCTGCATAATCCATAAATTAAAATGAGAACATTATATTGTCATATTTTTATGGTAAAAAACAAAAATGAGTAGAAAATTTTAATCTCCATTTTAAGATGCAAACTTTTACATGTAATACTGTCAATTGGAATACTGTTATTTGAGATTTGTTAAAGAATTCATTTTTGAATTCTTTTGAATTCTTTCTACATCATTTTTGATGTAGTATACATTTTTTTGAATAAATATTAAACATGTGTCCTATTTCGTGGTCAATTTGTGAGATAATATATTTGAAGAGCTTATATAATATTTTGTTTTCTGAGTTAAATTTCATTTATGTCACCAGATTGTTTGATCCTAAAAAAGCCGCCATGATTTCTATTTATATTAGTAATTCTCTAATTTCTGTAAATGAACTTACCTTGGACTCGGTTTTCTCATTTATAAGACGAAGACAGTATTATTAGCCTTGATAAATTAATATATTATTTGACTACTTTGATGAAAATTAATTTTGAGAATCCATGATATTGGTTTTCATGAAAAACATTTCTCATCATTTCGGTTGTACAATAATCTCTTTTCTAAAAATTTTGAAGGATACTTAATAACTGTGGCATGTTAAATACATCTGCAAAACAGTACATGTATAATGTGTATACTTCATGCTAAGTTTTGTTTAATTCTGGAAACAAAATGAAAAATATGGTAAGACTCTTGCTCTGAAAGTATTTCACTTCTAGTTGGGAGGAAGAAAGCTGGCAGTGAATACACCAGGGGGTAAGTATGATATCTAGTTAACGTGAAGAACAGGATGGGTGGAGAGCCTAGCACATGTTGCTGTAGTTGAGAAAAACCGAATGTTTCATTATGACATGATAATGATATCAGTAGATACATGGCAGTCATATTTTTATTCTGCCAAATCCTTGACTATTTTTGTTGTTTTTCGAGACAATCTTGTTCTGTCACCCAGGATAGGGTGCAATGTCACGATAATAGCTCACTGCAGCCTTGAGCTCCTAGGCTCAAGCAATCCTCCCACCTCAACCTTCTGAGTACCTAGGACCACAGGCTCATGCCACCATACCCAGATAATTCATTATGATGATTATTATCTGTAGAGATGGGGTTTCTCCCTATGTTGCCTAGGTTGGTCTTGAACTCCTAGACTCAAGGGATCCTTCCACCTCCACCTTCCAAAGTGCTGAGATTGTAGCCGTGAGTCACTGTACGCAGTTAAAGCCTCCACTTTAAAATTTTTATTGAATTTATACAATTATTAGATTCATTTTAAAAGTCATATTGGAAAAAATAGAGAGAGCTGTTTTTAACTTACACTAAAATCTACTGGACCAACATAACACAGATTTTGCTGGATATTACGTGGAGTATTTTCATTCCCTTACATTTGTCCCTCACCAGGCTAGTAGACAGGGGGCATAGAATACAATCAAAGGATTTCTAAAATGGTGGAATCTCTTGGAAAGTGTTGTATTGGTACTCAGCAAAACCATTAGCCCTCTCCTGCACTATTTAATTTCCTTGAAAGAAAGGACACTTATACAATGTCGTCGTAATTTAGCCTGTAGAAGTTCTGAAGCAGGTTAACAACAAACACTCTTTGAAATATGCTGAGGAAGAAATTAGTAAGCAAAGATCTTCTGGTACCCACATTAAGAAGTGATCAATTGTACTGTATTTCACACCCATTGAATAAAATAAGTGGATTTGTTTTTGCACTTACCTGTTATTCTTAGTCTAAAAATGTATCATTTAGGGAAGTGACCCTGTAGTAATTTGTAGTCTAAATGATGGCAACTAAATTAAAATGCTTTATGCTGACTTCACCCATTTTTGTTTTAAAAAGGATACTATCATGAAAATGGAGAATTGTGTTGATGATTGTGGGTAAACAATGATCAGATATTTGAGGCTAAATTATAGATACCTGTGTTTGTATCACTCACCCAATTTTGTGCTTTGAATTACTCTGCAAGGAAAATTACCACCTCAGAAAAAAATACTTAAACCGCTCATGTAATAAAAATTATGTCATTATTATATCATAATTAAATATCCCATATTTTTTCAATTATAGCCCCAATGTTTCTCTCTGGGTGAGGCTCTTTGCACTTACCCCCTAGTATATTTACTGCCAAATTTCTTTCTTCCAAGTAGAAGTGAGATTCTTTTGAGAGCAGGAGTCTTGTCATATTTATCATTTTGTCTTCAGAATTCAACATAAAGTTTAGCATAAATTGTACACACAATATATGTTTCTAGGGCTGGGATTTTAAATTGAATCTAAAGGAAATATATCGTAGATGTCAAATTATGTGAAATTGACATTGTTGGTGTTGAACCCGTTAATGTATTAGTCATATTTATATTTAGCATTTAGTAACATCACACCACCATGTCATTATAGAAGGAAGTTTTATTATGTATAAAAATATAACTCAAATCTAACCCTTATTACAAAGATAAAACAAGATAAATTCCAACTCCCAAGAATAAGTTGCTTTTTAGGAGCTGATAAAGAACTGTTCACACTTTTGGATTTTTTTCTTCTTTTTTTTTTCTGTCTAATGTATTATAAGCCACACACATTCCAATCTCAATTGTTTATTTAATTGGCATATTTCATAGAAAAGTTGCCCAATTCTCCATACATTTTCCATTCTACCTTGCAAATGAAGACAGTAGAATTTTGCAAAATGTCAAACCAAGGAAACGCCACAGAGCTAACAGTTCTTAAAGAACAATGTTACAGAATATCCAATTATTATTCTTAGAATTCTCCTCCTGGAAAATGTCAATCAAAGTCCACATTTTGACTGCAATAGCAATAAAAACCCTTTGGAATAGTGATTTTAAAAAATGTCAGCAATAGTTTTTAAATACATAAATACATATCCATGTTTTGTAATGTCTATTTTATAATAATCTAATAAAAAAGCAAGCAATATCAAAACATCTGTGATCTTTCTGTGGTACACATTTAAAGTTAATAAAAATAAAAACATTCAGCTGGACTATATCTAAGTTTTTCTTTATAGGAAAAATAGTATGGATCTGTGAAGAGCCCAAGGGAAATGACTGTCATGTTTCCAAAAATCTATTTTTAATCAATCATCTGCATAAGTTCACATGGGAAAAGTACTTAAAAGAAAGAATGTTTAATTGAAATGTTTACTGTGACTCTATAATATCAAGTTGTCCAAAATGAAAAGGTAGTGATCATTATTGCATTATTAAGATCTAACATGTAGATAGAAGCAAATATTTCATTTGGTACAATTTTTTATACTCGGATTCATGTTCTTATATTGTCTTTTTAATTGGATAGGGCAAAATTATCTTATCAGAACTAACAACTTTCATTTGATAGGGCAACTATTTTTAAATACTTTTATTTCCGGGAGGGTTTGATCCATACTTTGTATTTTTTTCCTGCATATTTGTGCTAGGTATAATATCAAATTTAACATATAGTGTTGTTCAGGATATGGTTAATGGACAGGATTAAAAACTTTAAAAAGGTAAATGTAATTATTTACTGATGCAAAGAACTCCAGGAAGTTCTAACATATACTGTTTTATGGTCAGGGTTGAAATTTGTGTTCACTAAATGTGGTTTACAAAACAGTCCAGAATATTTTTACCTACATATTTGAGATAGAACTGTACACTTTCGATTAATGTGTATGAATCATATTTTAGTGAAAATGTAGATTTTAGTCCTTTGTACTAAAAATAGAAGATTGCACTTCATGTCCACTTACAAAAATGAACATCACTTTTATTTATATATTTTTCTTTATCTAAAGCCCCAAAGATAAATGTTAGGGCTAACACATTTTAAGTTTGCCTATTAACAACTGCATTAATAAACACGTTTCTCTCTGGTAAACACATCAAGGGAACCCAGCTTTTCATTTGGGACTTGAAACTTGTAGCTGTAAGGTGCCCTTGTTGGGTATATTACCGTACCTCAGGCTAATATGAAAACCAAGTCTTCAGCTCGATATATAAAGAACTCATGGGTAGCAGATTTATTAATGTGTCAAAAATAATGTTTAAACTTATAACTATCTCTGCTGATAACAAACTCAAATGAAAAAAGTACAACATGTAATGCAACATAAATACTATTTCCAAAACTTCATTCCAATAAGCATTACATTCCTAAAACCAAAACTGGTTATTTAAAAACCATATCTTTTCCATATTGATAAAGCAAACATGTCAAGTATAAACCTATCCATAAGTATCTAAATTAGTTACTTTTCTTCTGACATAAAACAAGATTGTTTTAAATGATAATAAAACAAAATATTATTTACCTTTTTTTAATTCCAAACCCTAAACCTAGTATTTCATTATTGTTTATTCAGTAATATATATGGCATTCTTAAACAAAATATTACAGTGTTTGATGGTAAATATGTCTGGAATTTCAGAACATCCCTTAGTAAATGGATCATATAAATTGAATATAAATCATAATAAATGTACATGATAATAAAATTATCTCCTTACTATATAAAAGTATTAAATAAATTAAGCAATAATACCTAGGGTAATATTTAGGGAAATATTTTTCTGAGGGATTTTGTTCATCATATATAATTAAAATAAGATTATTCATAATCCATTTTTATACTTTAATCAAATAAGTTTATTTCCTTATTAAATCAATACTATATTTGAATCACCCACAGATAGAAATAAAGATTTAACCCTTCAATATCATTGTGGTAATGAAAGCCATTCTCACTGCAGTTTCTAGGCAGATTTTATAACAATGCAGAAAGTAAAGAATTGCATATTCTTAAAACATTTTAACCCAGGATTTATGCATACTGAGCTTTTACATTCCTTAGACAGAATTTACTCCAAGAAAACGTGATATGATTTTACTTAGTTTCCACAAGGCTGTGGTAAATTATTGTAAGCCAATTAACATTTACTGAGCACTTAACGTGTTAGAAATGCATCTAGTTCTTTCTTATGCAAAGCGGAATGATATTCTCTCTTCTGACTCTCTAAGAGTCCGAGGGAGAGATGTGAAAAATCATTAAATATTTTATTTAAAAACTCATGATACATTTGATGTGTTATTCTAATTGAATTTCATTCAACGTGAATACAAAGCATAGTGTAAGAAACTGCTTCTTGAAAATAGAAAAGGCTTTGCACATTCATCTGTAGTCTCGCCCCAGAAAAGTTGATTTTATTTTCCATACTTAAAATTTTATCTGGCATACTGGTAATGAAGGAGCCTCAGAAATACAGTTTTCCAGCCTCCATTCCTTGTAATTTGGGGAACAAACTGTAAGAATGACAAAGGATG
Source organism: Leontopithecus rosalia (assembly GCA_028533165.1). Classification (NCBI taxonomy): domain Eukaryota; kingdom Metazoa; phylum Chordata; class Mammalia; order Primates; family Cebidae; genus Leontopithecus; species Leontopithecus rosalia. The sequence continues at coordinate 101,341,021 of CM052661.1, forward strand.
GCAAATGTTAATGCAGACACATTCAGCATGGAACACATACTGCACAAATACCGAAACATTGGTGGAAGCCTACATTGTAGCACTTAGCAGCCTCACTCAGTGTTTTCTGAATCTACCCAGTTTTGCAGAGTAGATATTATCCTGTTTGAAGATAAAGCAGCTTAAGAGACTTAACTGAGTATACATGGCTCAATCTAGCTTTCAAATATAATCTGTTAAACATATGATATTTCTCCCTGTACATGGCCATAGCTAACTTATATGGAGTTGATGTATTCATCTCAATATTGAATTGCTGGCACTTTTCTCTCACATTTCCATTCTAGCATTTACACAAATCATAATATTTATGATTCCTTTATAGCTTCAGAGAAGCAATTTCGTTATCACCCACTATTGTGCTAATATTTGAATGTTTCAAAAATATGAAATCTAGTAATTTTTGTTTTAAATCAAGTTACTATTAATAGGGAAGATTTGACTCAGTTTTGTTAATGCTTATTGATTTCTCAACTGCTTTCCAATAAAATTATGAATTACTTGTAAGTGTAAAACATTTTAATATATCTAAGAATCTATTTTTAATTATTTGCCATTTCATACATGAGTACAGTAGAGATCTTCTGCTTATAATAAATACAGAAAATTTAGAAAAATAAATGAAGCTGAAAAATTAAATGTATATTCAAATAACAGAACCACAGTGCCTATTGTTAACTGGTTTTAAGAAGACTAAGCCAATTATTGTAATAAACATCAATATTCCAGTAATAAAATAACCTTCTTGATGTTACCTTTGCTTCCAATTTTATTTTAAACATAGGAATTCATGAGGATGCTATACAGGTTGGTTTCCATGAATTTTTCTCAGTGCAAACAAATGTGAAATATGACATTTGAAACTTATCCTTTGTCATTTTCCCTGCTGCTTACATAGTAGAGAATCTGCTCGAAGTCTCTTCCGATCATTGTTGATGTCACAGGTGGCTGCAGAAGACTTAAGTCACGTTGTAAACACTACTTCCTTCACAGAGAATTCAGAATCAGAGAGGGCCTTTTAGCAAAGTTTCTGTTTGTATTTTTTTTTCTGAGACAGTCTCACTCTGTTGCCGAAGCTGAAGTGACAAGACTCACTGCAACCTCTGTCCCCAGGTTCAAGCGATTCTCCTGCCTTAGTCTCTGAATAGCTGGGACTACAGGCATGTGCCACCACGCCTGGCTAATTTTTGTATTTTTAGTAAAAACGAAGTTTCGCCATGTTGGCCAGGCTGGTCTCAAACTCCTGACTCAGGTGATTCACCCACCTCAGCCTCCCAAGTAAAACCTGTTTTTCAAAGAAAAAATTGAACGGTCCTTATTTATGGCATTTGTTAAAATAAGTTTATTTATGGTGTTTTTATCATTCCCATTGTTTTCAACAATTTTAATCTTTGCTTTTTCGTTTTCAAATAAAGTGTATACAATTGTGTTAGTCCATTTTTGCATTGCTGTAAAGAAATACCTGAGACTGGGTAATTTATAAAGAAAAAATATTTAATTAGCTCATGATTCTGTAGGCTGTACAGGATGCATGGTGAAGGCATTATCTCAGCTTTTCAAAGAACCCGATTATACTTAGTCTTGAAATTTTACATCTACACTGTTTCTAAAATTACACGTTTCTGAGATTGGGACCACTTACATTTTGTGTTTCAACTTTACAGACTGGCATTTAGAGTTTCTTAATTAAACAGTAATTTGGACTAAATATTCAAAATGCTAAAAGTCTATATTTTAAGGTAGCAACTCATTCAGATCTGGTTTCAAAAAAATTATTTTTTTTTATTTCATGAAATGCCCCTTATGAATATGGATAATACACACACACACACACACACACACACACACACACACAATGTACTTGTTTTGTGCATATATGTAATTGTAACAATATTTTCACCTTAAGCAGCTGATTTGCTGCTGTTTTAGGTGAGAACTTCGAACTGCTGCAGGTAGGAAGGTTCTTGTCTTCACCCAGGAAAGAATTCAAGGGTCAGCTGTTGTGAGCGAAAGCAACTTCTATTGAATCAGGAGTGCTCTTCAAGCAGCAGGGCCAACCCACGGGCAGTGTGGCCAGATTCAGCAGTCTATGGGCTGTTGGCAGCTGTATTTATATCTACTTTGAATTACGCACTTGTTGAGAGGAGGGTTATTCAGAACTTTCTGTAAAGGGGCGGGAGTTTCCATAACCATACCAAATCACCTCTGTGTGATATAACACGAGTGTCCAGGGCACTGTATCTTTATGCTAATGAGCAGTGAGGGCAAATCAAGGTTACTTTTATCACCACCTCCTGGTTTGGCTTTTTCACTGCATCCCATTTCCACCAGATCCTGCTTCAATCATGGAGATATAACCAGAAAGCAAGTACTGCTGGCCTCCTACCTCAGCATTGTCTAAAACTAATCATTAAAATATTAATTAACCTCAAGTTTTAGTTGATACTTTTAATTTCTTGAGGATCCATCTTATTTTAGAATAGAATGTTTCATGTGAAAGAGTTTAAGAAAAAACATTCTTTTCTATACTAAGTAAATCTATATTTGTGTGTGGCTCTCCAAGCATTCAGTAATCTCATTTTCAAAATGTTGAGCTCTTAAATCATGAAAACGGACGAGTAAATGTTTTGTATTTTAGGTATGCATTCAAAGTTGAGATCATGCTTTGTACCTGTAGGTAAACTGAAGCAGCAGTTGTTCAACAGAGTTTGTGCATTTCTAGCTGGCAATCTTGGACACAGCATTTTAAAAATAGTACTAAATAACTATTTTCTAACATAAGATAACTTGTTGCACACAGTAAAAATCTCACTTAGTCTTTTTGAAAGGCCTATGAGTGTCTTTGATTGCATATCTAAATTTTTTCCACATTAGACTTAGTTTGTCTAATAGGAATAGAAAAAAGTTTTCATTATTTAATTAATTACTCATTGAAGAAAGTGTTAATGGACATCTGCTAAGAACTATGCTAGAGGTCAGGTGTCTAAAAACAAATATGATCTATTATGTACCCTGAGGAATGTTATTTTCTAGTTACAGTGAATAAAGTCAATAAAATGATAAATGGAACAAATATATCTATTCAGTGCTGGGTCAATTAATTTTCTTACTGCATTAGATTATTTGAAAAAAAAAAAAGACATGATTAATCCCCTCCCTACAGCAACGCTTCTTTGCTTGGTAACTTTTCAGCTCCTTTTATCAAGAGTTGGAGTGTTTCTTCCCAACCTCAACAGTGATGGTCCTGTAACTCATTTGACTGATAGCATACAGGAGGAATGAATACTGAGCCAGTTCTGAACGTAGGCTTTAATAATCACTCACCTGCGTACAAAATGCAAGGTTTCAGTGACTTCCTAGCTGTCACAGAACATTGTAGTAGAAATCAAAAGTATAAAGATTCTCTGGATTTTTTGGTTGCTTCAAAGAGTAATGTGGAACTTGGAAAAAAGGAATTAATGAATTCAGGAATTAAATTCAAAAGGAATATCTGGGTAAGATACTATGAACTTTTTAAGTAGCTCCAGAAGAAATATTACATCCTCTAGTCATAGATGTATTCTGAAAAAGAAACCCAAGTCTAATTCCATGGGTTGCTGAATTGCATTCCAATTTAATGCACAATAATGGAGGGTTTCTTATGTGAAGTTATGACACTGATTTGAAAACTGGGATCGGGTCATCTGAGCAGACGTCAATGAAGCTAAGAACCCGAACACTCTACCACACCTCTTTGCCCTGAACAATAGCCTTCCTTCTCCTGTTAAGTAGACTGTCCTTCTTTCTTTTTTTTTTTTATTCACCAATCTATTTCTGTTTTATTTATTTTTTTTATTGCATTTTAGGTTTTGGGGTACATGTGCAGAACATGCAAGATAGTTGCATAGGTACACACGTGGCAGTGTGTTTTGCTGCCTTCTTCCCCTTCACCCACATTTGGCATTTCTCCCCAGGCTATCCTTCCCCCACTCCCCCCCTACGCTGTCCCTCCCCTATTCCCCCAGTAGACCCCAGTGTGTAGTACTCCTTTCCCTTTGTCCATGTGTTCTCATTTTTCATCACCTGCCTATGAGCGATAATATGCGGTATTTTATTTTCTGTTCTTGTGTCAGTTTGCTGAGAATGACTGTCCTTCTTTCTTGACAAACTGCAGTGATTTCTCTTGAGGGCTTATTTTGCAGGTGGCTGCTGATTCTCCACAATATCAAGATGAACTCTCGTTTATCAACCTATTACTCTCTGCAATTTCTTGGTACAAAATATAATCAAAGAGAAGGAAAAAACACATCAAAACAATTAAAATTTGCCAATGTGTATTCATTGAGAGCTGGAAATAGGTAGGAATTGGATATTACAGATATTATGTAAGGATGGAAGTGATATAATATTGGGTCACATGTATGTATGTATGAATTGAGTAAGGATTTAATGTCTTAGTTTGAGAGGATGGAAGCTGCTTTGCTATTGTCCTCAACTGGTTTACATAAATATATACTCTAAGGTGTTCTACCTAGAAGGAAGTTGAGATGATAAGTAATCTTCCCTGGTAGAGGAAGATATTCAAAGCTTTAAGGTTATTGAATATAGAAGTAAATTTATTACATTAGATCTGCTCACTCCCCCATCATCTACTCTGAAAATGTTGAGGAGAGATTCTTTTTATCAAGGCTTTGGAAGATGCATTGAGGAAGACAATGCTGGTGTCCTTAAATTGATCTGTGGAGATAATTTACTGTAAAGCTAAAGATAACAGGTGTAAAATGCTGCCATAATAAAGGAGCTTCCTGAGTTTAATGGGGATATTGGGATGTGTAGTAGAGGTCAAGTGACAGGATATATCTGATCTGCCAAAGACATGATGGTCGTAGTAACCATAATGGGAAAGGGTCTGAAGACAGTAATCAGAATGAGCTGACGTGCATAAATCCTTAACACTGGCTAATTGAGCATGGTATTCAAGTTATCATTTAAGCTGGGATTTATACCATGAGTCTGATGTAATCTGACCTACTAAGTCATAAAATTGAATGTACAGAAAAGCTCTTCATGTTTAAGTAAAATGTTATATACAACACTGGACTAAAGCAGTTTCTGAAGGTACAAGTATTTTGCACGTGAAAGTAGTTCAAAACCACAAGATGTTGCCTCTCTGTCATATTGTCCTTCATTTATAATATACACATACATCTTGCCTCAAAGGAACTTTCTAATCAACAGCTCATTAAAGAAGAAAATATTTAGATCTGGATTTGAAATATTTTTCCATTATCTTGGACCCCGAAGTGGACATCTTCAACACTTCAGATTACGGCGAATGACGGTGATGAAGGGAAATCATCCTAGAATGTCCAGCAATGCACCTGTGTTGTTCGATTTTTTTTTCTGCAAAAAAAGATGTATAGAAAATGGATTTATATTGATTCAAGACAATGGAAAATGGTTTGGCTGGGTGGTCAGAGAATTAAAAAAATATGATTGAAAAATAATAGTGATAAGGAGGTCTGGTAAAGAAGTGTTATGTATCAACCTCTGAATGAATATAGAGTAAATATAGGTCTGTGACTTGAGAAAATGCTCATTAAGTAGTAATTTCAGTTGTAGTTAATAATTACATTGTAGATTAGTTTTAGGGATGTTATTAGGCCCTCTTTCCTAACAAGCCCATTCTTCCCATTTTTGCCTAACCGGCTTATTAAAAACATGACCATGTGGCAGGATTAGAAGTTGTGCATGGCTTCAACAATGCGGATGTTCATTCACCAGGGTTGACCTGGCGTCAGCCATTGCTGAGTGTTCCACACGCTAAAAGCACGAAGGAAGACTGCAATATGACACTATGCAGGGAATCCAGCCAGTCACCACAGTAGCACACATTTCATTCCATTGTGATTGGAAACAATACTTTGTGTAATTTAAACTTCTTAAGAATTGATTGAGACTTTTGTTGTGTCTCCCTACATGGAGGGTTCTGTATATGTCTGAGGTCCAATTGATATATGTTTTTGTGCAAGTTTTCTATTTCTTTATGAATCTTCTGTCTGATTGATTTATCCTCAATGGAAAGTATGATTTTTGAAGTCTCTATTAGTTTAGAGCTATTATCCTTTAAATTCTATCATCATTTGCATATGAACTTACTAGTAGGTTGATTCATATTATAAATGAAATATAAATACACTTTAAAAATTTATGTAAAGTGTATTTTTACACACTTTAAAATTTAAGTTTAGCCCTGGCACGGTGGCTCACGCCTGTAATGCCAGCACTTCGGGAGGCCGAGGCGGGTGGATCATGAGGTCAAGAGATTGAGACCATCCTGGTCAACAAGGTGAAACCCCGTCTCTACTAAAAACACAAAAAATTAGCTGGGCGTGGTGTCGCGTGCCTGTAATCCCAGCTACTCGGGAGGCTGAGGCAGGAGAATTGCCTGAACCCAGGAGGCGGAGGTTGCGGTGAGCCAAGATCAGGCCATTGCACTCGAGCCTGGGTAACAAGAGCGAAACTCCGTCTCAAAAAAAAAATGTTTAAATTGTAAAAATACAGTTTAAATGTGTATTCTCTTTTTATTACTACTTGCATGAAATATCTTTTCCCATCCTCTCACTTTCAACTTAAATGTGTCCTCGTATCTAGAGTTATTCACTTATAAATAGCATATAGTTGACTCCTGGTTTGTCTTGTTTTAATAGTCATTTTGCAAATCTATTTAAATTATTGGGAAGTTTAATTCATTTACATTTTAATCAATTACTGACAGAAAATAACTTACTTTTGTATTTTTCTATTGGTTTGATATATAAAGAAGTAATATTTTTAAGATCTTCATTCTTTCCAACTTGATCTATAGGCTCAACTCTGCCAATTAAAAATTCAGCAAGTTGGCTGGGCACGGTGCGTCATGCCTGTAATCCCAGTACTTCAGGAAGCCCAGGCAGATGACCTGAGGTCTGGAGTTTGAGACCAACCTGGCCAACAGGGCAAAACCCCGTCTCTTTAAAAAATACGAAACTTAGCCTGATGTGGTGGCAGGTGCCTATAACCCCAGCTACTTGGGAGGCTGAGGCAGAGATAATTATTTGGACCTGGGAGGCAGAGGTTGCAGTGAGCCGAGATCACACCACTGCCCTCTAGCCCAGGTGATAGAGCAAGACTCTGTCTCAAAACAAACAAACAGACAGACAAACAAAATTCAGCAGGTGATGTTATTAATATCAATGAACTGAGACTATAAATTATAAGGAAATATGTAAGATCCAGAGTAGCTAGCAATGTACTGAAGAACAACAAATTCAGAAAGCTGACGCCACCCAATTTCAAGAATCGCTATGTAGCTACAATAATCAGGACAGGACAGTATTGGTGAGAAAAACAGACAAATGGTTAGCAAAACAGATTATAGAGCCAAAAAATAGACTTATAAAAATACGGTCAACAGGTTTTTTTGCCTAAGAAGCAAAGATAATGAAAAAAGTAGAGGTTTTGTAACAAACGATGCCAGAACAAGTAGGCTCACACACACACACACACACACACACACACACACAAGGTTCTAGACACTGACATTAGTATCTTTACAAAACTTAACTCAAAACTCAAAGTGGATAACAGACATGAATATAAAATGCCTAACTATATAATTTACAGAAAATAATCTAGGATTTTTTAAAAATAAATTTAAGATGGGTAATGAGCTTTTAGATACAACACTAAAAGCATAATCCACAAAGTAAAAAAAAAAAGAAAGTTAAAATTTATTAAAATTAACAGTCTTCATTTTGTGAGTGAGGTTGTTAAAAGAATGAAAATATGAACCATAGATTTGCAAAAATATTTGCAAAGCAAATTTTCTTATGCAAAACACATTATTTTGTACATCCAAAATATAAAATCTAATACAACTCAACAGTAAGAAATAATCCAATAGAAAAATATGTGCAAAAAATCTAAATAGGCATCTTACTAAAAAAAAACGTATGACCAATAAACATGAAAAGATATTCAAAACATATACCAATAGTGAATTGCAAACTTAAACAAACATATATTATTATTATACTTTGAGAATGGTTAAAATCCACTTCCTCTCAAAAAATCCTAAGAAAAAACAACAACAATAACAAATGGGCAATACCCAATGCTAGAAAGGATTTGGAGCAATAGAAAATCTCCTTCACTTCTTATAGAAATGCCAACTTTTGTAGCAAGGTTTGGAAGGCAATTTGGTGTTCTTTTTTTAAACCTGGTTAAATATAGTCATATCACGTGATCCAGCAATTATAGGTATTTATCGGAATGAGATGAAAATTTGAGTCCACAGAAAATCTACAAGTAAAAAATTTACAGCAGATTTTTATTTAATTTCCCCCTAAATGGAAGCAACTAAAATGTCCATCTGAAGATAAATCGATTGACATGTGATGGTATATCCATACAATGAAATATTATTCAGCAATAAAAGTAAAGGAGATATCAAGTAACAAAAATAAATAAAAGAAACTTAAACATATGTTTTTTAGTAAAAGAAGATTCTATGGAAAGTCTGTGTATTATATGACTTCAGCTCTAAGCCATTATGTAAAAGCCAAAGCTGTAGCCACAGTAAAAACGAGCAGGACAAAATAACGACAAAGTAGAGCACTGGACATTTTCAGCAGGGGTGAGAACTAATTTAGGAATAACTCGTAAAGGTTTACTTTCCTGTTTAACCATTTTATAACACTGTATACTAAGCAAATAAGTTAAATACACAGGTAGTTTGTTTTACTACTGTGTTCAATACACAGGAAGCCATAGGCACTGCATTATTCTCTGATATGCATATTGGTTCCTTGATCAAAGTCATACTTATAACATTTATAGACAGAATCTATCACATATGTTCCTTCATTTTTTTGTGTCCCTAGGGTTTATTTTTGTGTCCCTAGGGTTATTTTTTCCAACTCACCCTTGACATAAAGCACAGGATAATTGGAGAACAATGAATCGTTTGTACTCTCACGGTAAAATAGATGAATGTGGTTGCTTGCTTAATAAATGCACATTTCAATCAAGTGTGCATTTGATTGAGTTGAACTGACTTGGATTGAGTTGAATCTAATTGAATTTCCAGTGATAAAGACGTATATTTTTTAAATAGTATTGCTTAATAAGAGTAAGGGACTCAGTCACAGTTGGCTAAATTCATGAGAAAACAACAATTTATTTCTTCCTGGTTAAGCAATTTTTATTTTTAAAGCGTGTTATGCATTATTTATTGTTCTAAGTACAGTGTTAAACAGCAATGATCACCTTTTTTAGATACCTTCTAAAACACATTGGATTCAATCAACTAAGTGAAAGGTGGTAATCACATGCAAGCAAGCGATTTCCCTTTTTAACCTAACATTTCCATTAGTTTTGAAGTCATTTTGACAGAGACAAGACTGTACATTACAGTATTTCTGAAAGACGAGAGATAATTAGAGCAGAAATAATACAAAGTCAAGCTTGGAACAGAACTGTAATCACGGTGCCCACTATAATAATCACAAAACAATGCAGTGCATTTTATATTTGTGTTACGTCTTTCCTCATATCAGTATTCATTTTTGTCTATAAATAAGACGATATACATGTGTACTGCCTTGGCTGGTGTAATATTTATCCTTACTTTTGACTGACTTAATCCCTTATTCAAAGAAGTCTATTTTTTGTTGCATTTGCATACAGCTGTGGATTTCCTTTTCTCTATTTACTATACATAGAAGATGTTGGTTCTAATTATTTTTATTGTTAAATAAGCCTTTGGTTTTACATTTATTTTGAGGAATGCAAAACATTAAGTCAATGGGTTTATTTATTATGCACATCAACTTTTATTAAACCCTGTAATTTCAAAAAGTAAAACATTTTAGAATGTTGTAGTCAAGCTTTGGAGCAATAAAATTATCTTCACAATTTAAATAACACATTATAAAATTATTAAATAGGATTAATTTGTATAACAATTTCATTTGGAATCCTTTATTATTTTAGTGTAACTATATAAAACTTGTGTTATAATATATGACATAGATTATTAGAAACACTGGGTATTAATTGGGCATCTGTCACTATAATTACACAATTGTACAAACTATGTGGTGGTTATTTGGTGCCAAAGTTAAACTATCTTTAGATATTAAAGAAATTTTATACGTGCATTAAAATGTTTCACCGTTATGGACTGAGAGCGTCTCCCTAAATTCAGATGTAAAGTTTAATGTAATGGCCAGTCTAATAGTATTGGGAGGAGGGGTCTGTCTTTAAGAGTCCTGAGGGTGGAACGTGCATGAATGGGATTAGGACCCTTATAAAGCCTTCTGCTTTCTGTCATGTGAGGACACAGCATTTCTGCCCCTTGCCGTTCCATTTTTTTCACCATGTGAGGACTTAGCATGTGTCTTCTGTGGGGGCTGCAGCAGCATAGTGCCATCTTAGAAGTGAAAAGCAGCCCTCCCAGACCCTGAGCCTGCCAGCACCTTGATTTTGGACTTCCTGTGAAAAATAATTTTCTATTATTTATAAACTCCACAGTCTCTGGTAGTTTTTTTTTTTTTTTAACAGTTTACATGGACTAATACAAAACATTGGTACCAAGGAATCAGGTGTTGTTATAACAGGTAATTAAAAATGTGTATGCAGCTTTGGAATGTGGTCATGGGTAGAGGCAGAAACAGTTTGGAAGTGCCTTCTAGAAAGAGTCTAGATTGCCGTGGGTGGTTCATTAAGGGAGACTCTGGTGAGAGCTCAGAATAGGATAGCTGTAGAGACAGCCTCAGTCTTCTTAGAGATTATGTAAGTGCTGATGATCAGAATCCTAGAAGAAATATAAACAGCACAGGTAATTCTGATGAGACCTCAGTCTAGAGGAAAAACCATCTTCATTACAAAGTGGAAAAAAAAAAAAAAAACTTGGCTGAATTGTGTTCACGTCCAAGTGCAAATACTTCTTGACTTACAATGGGGTTATGTCTCAAATATCCAATCATAAGTTAAATGTATCATTAAGGTAAAAATGCATTGAATACACCTAAGCTAAAAAACATCATAGCTTAACCTAGCCTACCTTAAACATGATCAGTACAGTTACATTTGACTACAGTTGGGCAAAATCATCTAACACAAACCCTATTTTATAAGTAGCTCATGTAATTTACTGAATAATATACCGAAACTGAAAACCAGGTAGTTTTCATGGGCACTTGAAGTACAGTTTCTACTGAACATATATCACTTTTCCACCATTGTGAAGTAAAAAAAACATGTAAGTCAAACCATCTTAAGTTGGAGACTGCACTTCGAGGAAGGCAAAATTTAAGAGTGATAAACCAGGATATTTGGTAAAGGAAATCTCTAAGCAAAATATTTAGGGTGTTTCATAGCTTCTCTTGACTGCTTATAATAAAGTGTGAGAGGAGAGACAAATTAAAGATGGAATTTATAATAAACAAAGAAGCAGCACTTAAAGATTTTAATAATACTTTACCCACATGAAGAATAAAAGTGTGTTTGGAAGAGAATACCAAGAGTGTGGCCAAGCTAACATTTAAATTAGACACTATATTAATTGGGTGTAGATCTGAGAATGGCAATGGTGACTCTTACAATAATGTTTTGTGTGTGACTGGGGGACAACTATATTGGACTCTGAAAAAAACTTATACAAGCAGAAGTTGGTAAGTTCAGATAAAACTATATAGAGGTTTGGACATGAAGCAGAGAAGAGAAACAGATTTGTTACAATGGGAGGATGGGTTTGTATGGAGTCCTGAAAACTTTAATGCATTGGTAAGCTGAGCTAGCCCTTGTGTAAGTGACCAGGTATTAAAATCCCAGATTGTGGGTTTATTTGATAATGCATGGAATCACCTCTTCTGAGGCCAAAAAAGAAGGCCTCAGATAACAGAGTTGTTAGAAATAAAGATACTCCTTAAAAGAAGACATACAAATGGCCAACAAACATATTTTAAAAATGCTCAATATTACTAATTATCAGAGAAATATAAATTAAAACCACAATGAGATACTATGTCACGCCAGTCAGAATGGCTGTTACTAAAACTTCAAAAAATAATGGAAGTTGCTCGGGCTTCAGAGAAAAGAGACGCTTATACACTGTTGGTGGGAATGTAAATTAGTTCAACCACTGTGGAAGGCAATTTGGAAGTTTCTCAGAGAATTAAAAATGGAAACAACCTGGCAATGCTGTTACTGGGTCTATACCTAAGAGGAAATAAATTGTTCTACCAAAAAGAGACTCACTCATATGTTCATCACTGCACTATTACAATAGCAAAGACATGGAATCAATTCATGTGCCCATCAACAGCAGATTGGATAAAGAAAATCAGGTACATATATGCCATGGAATACTATTCAGCCATAAAAAGAATGAAATCCTGGTTTTTGCAGCAACACGAATTCCACAGGAAGCAGAAAGAGAAAACCAAATATTGCACGTTCTCATGTATAACTGGGAGCTAAAAACTGAGTACACGTGGACATAAAGATAAGGACAATGGACACTGGACACTAGTAGACTGGGCAGGGAGAGGTAAGGGGTTGATAAAGTACCGATCAGATACTATGCTTATTGCCTGAGACTCGATTGTACTCCAGACCTCAACAGCACACAATACATCTTTGTTAACAAACCTGCACATGAACTCTTCAATCTGAAATCAAAGTTGAATAATAAAAAAGAAAAAGGTCACTAACATAACAAAATGTCTTATGAGTGACTCTATTGCCTTGATAAGTAAAAAATTTTACAACCAGCAATGGTGGGAGTGCAAGAGAGGAGCTGATGTTTGTGGGGAGGGATACACTATTGTGTCCATCAATGTGGAAGCTGGAGATTTCTGACACAAAATAATGGGCAGGTATCAAAGTTCAAATAAGTAGAAGAACAACGCCTAATGGAAGAAATAAAGTCGTTTTATGAAGCATATAAGAATAACATGTTAATAGAAGAATTGATTTGACTTTAGAAGGGAAGAACAAGATTTAAGCAGTGGCTGGGCCAGGGCAGAATCTTGCATCTCTATAAAATAGGCTGAATCATAGGGAGCTCTTGAGGAAGATACAAGGATAAGCTGAAGGTGAAAATACCCAATGAGATTTTTTAAAGCCTCCATTATTTTCATGATCAAATACTTAGCACTGAAATATAAAACTAACAAAAATAAATCTGGTGTTGGAGTCTATTTTAATTTTATACTTTTTAAGTATCAGGAACATCTGAAAAGAAAGATGTTCCTTTTATCGCATTAGTCAAATTACAGATTTAAATGCTGATTTGAACTTCAATGAGTACTTTAGCTTTTCTATAAAACATATGGTCTGTAAAGCTCTAGGAGCGTTTTTTAAAAAGTTGTTGATTCTATTCTATTTTATTGTGGTTTGGAATCAAGCTGCACCATCAAGTAAACTACCTGCAAAATGACTCAATAAGGAATCTGAGAACTTTCTTTTCTGATACCATTTCCACAAGATTTTCCCATGCCATCTATCCCCATATCTATCAATATCCTCCAGCTATAGGCTTTACGGGTACTTCCTCGGGTTTCCTTTGTTTATTGATTGTGAGCTAAGAAGCCACTCTGTGCAAAGCGCATCTTTGCAAATAGAACTTATCTAATTCTTCACATACATTAATAATTTATTAGGATAACTTTAAAAATATTTCCAAAGGGGAATGCTGACCAGAGGAAAATAATATATGTGAGCTACTTACTGTGTTTTTCAAAAACAATTATTTGAGGCTATAAATAAAGACATATAAACATACTTTTATAATAATCAAAACATATTATTGTGTATTATGAGATGCATAATTTAAATGTAAAACTTTTTAATACAACTATAACTATAGAAAATTAGAAATGAGCACAAATGTAAAGGGAGGAGTTGCTTTTCTTTAACACAATACATATATCATGCTTTGAAATTATGGAATCACTTCACTTCAATGAGGACAAAACATTTTATAGTTAGAATTTGCCTAATAGATTGTAGGGGAGAAAATATATAATCTTTCCTCAATCCTCTTAAGTTTGTAGTTGAGACACTCTCCTGAAATAAAAGACAGACTTTCAAGAGTAAAATACACAGGTTTAGTAATATGTGCTATACCCATGGGTGGAGGGATAAAGGAACTCTCAACTCAGTGGCTTAAGAGACTTGCTTAAATAGCATTTTAAAAAGAATGGTAAGTATGGAGAAAAAGGCATGGGCAGTCTCAGGCTCCCAGATGCAGGGTAGAGTGGGAGGGATGTAAAATCTACTTCCAGGTTCCCCAGGCCCTGCTGCGTCACCTTTGAAATGATAAGGAAGCAGGATTGACATCTCTGTCTGTAGGCTAAAAGAGGGGCAGGTGGGCAGGAGTACTTCCTGTCTTTGTGAATCTCTGTTCTGCCACCAGGCACACAGAGGGTAAGCAGGCAATTTCCTTGCTTCCTTCCCACAGGAATTTTTATGGCCTGCCATAAGTGAGAAAGAGTAGCTTAGATAGATCCTTTGGTATCTATTGCTTTTTAACTACACTTTGCTCAGAAATATTTATATCACAGAGGCATATTCTCGGGTGAAATACTACAGTTTTCGTCAAAATTCCAAACACTATTGTTTACCCTGTAGTTCAAATTTGCTAAGAAATAAATCAATTATTACTCATAAATGTAACAAGGAAAGTAGCAGAGTAACTATGTCCTAATTTTTTAACCCAACACATCACATTAATTTGATTCTTTTTCACAGAATACCAGATTTTCCTTGACATAAAAAAATTACTGCCTTCTACCAGAGTTTATTTGGTAGAAAATATGGTTAGGCCTATTGACACATGGTCCACATTTGCGTGTCTTTCTAATGTTACTATGAAGTCTTTAATAAATGAGCAATGACATTTAGATGTTTGTCCTCTCCAAAATCACTTGCTAATAAGCAAAATTGGATGATAACTTGCTAACAGTACACCACTGTGTAGAATACCAATAGCAGAAAGACTTAGAAATATATTGTCTTACTGAAAATTTACAAAGAAAAGAAGATATTAGAGGATTTACTAAAAACATTACTTTAATACCTTTAAAAAAGCAAACTGGGTGATGTCAGTGAATGTGGCAGAGTAAGAATCTCTGAAAATTACCCTTTCAAAGAAAAACAGAAAATGACAAAGATTGTTAGAATCAACTTTTCAGAATTCTGGAAACTAATTAAAGCTATGCAGTTATTTATTGACCTACCTAGTG
Source organism: Leontopithecus rosalia (assembly GCA_028533165.1). Lineage (NCBI taxonomy): Eukaryota > Metazoa > Chordata > Mammalia > Primates > Cebidae > Leontopithecus > Leontopithecus rosalia. Next base: position 101,356,332 of record CM052661.1, read on the forward strand.
TGACGTGGTAAAAGCCCCATAAAACCGCATACCTCAACCACACCTCAGCTTTCTGTTGAAACTGCTCTTTATAACCCAAACGTGAATAACTAATTAAGGACTGTGATCCCCACCCTACCCAGACCATGTGTAAAGGAATGCTAATCTTGCCTTCTGTGAACCACTTAAGTAACAATCAGAATGTCAGTTAGTCCCCTGGCCCTCGGAATGTCCAGAATCCCCTCACCCTCATCTCCGCCCAGAAGGTGATTTGCAGAATCCACTAGCGCTCGGAATGTCTGAAGCCCCTCGCCCCCATCCCCGCCCCCTCACCCTCACTCCCAAGGAAATTTTTACGGCTATACAACGTCTTGGCACCCTCCTTTTGGGGCCACAGGTTGGAGAGACGTGAGTCCTCCGTGGCCGCTGACAATAAAGACCCTTCAATTTGGCATACTTTTGTCTTGGTGCTAACTTTTATACTCGATCCAAATACTTCACTAGGAGCAATTATTCAAGGAAAGAGCTGGTTATTATTAAGGACAGTGAACTTCATCACATTTTAACCTGTCTTAGCCCTATCTTTCCGTCCCCAGTTCAGCAGTACTATTGAAAAACAACATCCCACATTTCTGGTACCTAGAGTGCAAAATGGAGCTGCAGCTCTTTCAAAGACTCATTTCTTTAAACACTGTTAATATTTAATCTGTTTGGTGGTTTGCTAGATGACCCGCTTGAATTCTTGCCTTTATTTGACCTGACTCAGAGATTTGCCAGTGCTAAAATTCTCTTCCTGGGAGTGTTTGCCAAAAACATGTACAGACACACATTTAATGTGGTTGCAGCCTGAAGCAATAAAGAAATGTTGTAGCAAACAATAACCTAATCAAAAAGTTTCAGAGGAAGGGTTTCCAAAGAAGTACACATAAGACCTTCAATATATTAAATATAGATACTTTTCTCCATGGGAGGCACCCTCAAGAAAATCTGAGAGGGTGCTAACCATTCTCATCGAGTTGATTTTGATATGAAGGGTAAAGCACAGCTGTAACTTGCCTGTCTCAGTGTCAAAGATGTGGCCCTAGACACACAGAGAGCCCCTCCACAAACACTGAAAGATTTATTGATTCCAAGCATTTAAGAAAAACTTTGTTCTGTTATTATCTGACCAGGAAGTTAACTGAGCAGAGATTTCAGTGGGCACACATGACAATGAATACAGATCATATAGAATTAGTTACAAATAGGCACTAAACCCACAAGCAAAAACTACAGTAACAAGCAGAAACAACAACAAAGAAGCAGAGGCTACAGGACAGTTGCCTGGTGACCTTAGACAGACCAAGTTTTTCTTTCTTGCTTGTAGTTACGGTAACCTAGAAGGTGCTGAGAATGTAACATGTTGAGATAGGGAAGAACTGCCTGAAACAGCCCAGGGCTTGTTGCTGTCTTTCCTAGGGAATGTAACACCTTGAGTTAGGAACTGCTTTCTTTTTCTCTCTTCTAGAAGCCGAATGTCCTTCACAGCTTTGCCCAGTGGGACACATGGCCCCTGACATATGTAACCCAGGGTTGGATGCCTTGTCGGGGTCTCTCAGATATGGAGCAAAATGGGTCATGCACAGTCAAGACTCCATCTACCCTGGGCAGCTTGCCTGAGCCTCCAGGGACCTAACAACAATGGATCTGAGACCTCTTCTGTCCCTGACTGCCTATGTATAAGTATGAAACTTGCTTTGCGTAACATGCTTCATTGTGTGTGTGTTCTGTCTCACAGGACCCCCACAAATAGGTAAGTAGTGCAAGGTGGACCTAAACAGTGGTCCAGAATACAGTGGGCATAAGTGTATGGACTCTCGTTTCTGCGGCTGGCATCATAATAACCTTAGCGATTCTCCAAACAGTAAGAATTGTCTCTTGAGATTGGTAATTAGTAAACCGGGTTTGCATCTACATGGGATTGAAATTTGTAGTTTTGTCATATAATGTTATTTTAATGTGCAGTTTTCAACAAAATTTAAGAAATGAAAAAAAAAAATAAAATGAAACTTACATGGGCTATAACCAAGAGGAAAAATCAATAGAAACTGTCCAAGGGAAAACCTTGACATTAGACTTTAAAGACAAAAGTTTTGAATTAGCAATTTAAATATGTTCAAAGAGCTCAAGAAAACTATGTCTGAAGAAATAATGGAAAGTATAGAAAAATGCCTTGAATACTAGTATTAATAAAGTAAGCTTAGAATATTTTTAGTGCTATGAAAATACTCTGAATAATACTAGAATGGTAATACATTTGTCCAACCCATAAAATGTACAGCACCAAGTGTAAACTATGGAATTTGGGTAATAAAGATGTGTTGATGTAAAGTCATCAAATCTTTTTTTTTTTTTTTGAGATGGAGTCTCACTCATTCCGTTGCCCAGGGTGGAGAGTAATGGTGCAATTTCAGCTCACTGCAACCTCTGCCTCCTGGGTTAAAGCCAGTATCCCTGCCTCAGCCTCCCAAGTAGCTGGAATTACAGATGCCTGCCACCACACCTGGTTAATTTTGTATTTTTAGTAGAGACAGAGTTTTGATATGTTGGCCAGACTGGTCTTGAACTCCTGACCTCAGGTGATCCGCCCACCTTGGCTTCCCAAAGTGCTGGGATTACAGGCATGAGCCACCATGTCAGACAAGTTAATCGATTTTAACACACTGGTGGAGAATGCTAATATGGGGTGGGCTACGCATAAACAATGTAGAGGCCGGTGCGGTGGCTCATGCCTGTAATCCCAGCACTTTGGGAGGCCGAGGCAGGTGGATCATGAGGTCAAGAGATCGACCATGTGACCCTCCTGGTCAACAAGGTGAAATCCTATCTCTACTAAAAATACAAAAATTAGCTGGGCATGGTGGTGTGCACCTGCAGTCCCAGCTACTCGGGAGGCTGAGGCAGGAGAATTGCTTGAACCCAGAAGGCGGAGGTTGCCCTGAGCTGAGACCATGCCATTGCACTCCAGCCTGGGTAACAAGAGCGAAACTCCATCTCAAAAAAAAAAAAACAAAAAGCAAAACAAAACAAAACATAATGGAAGAGAATATATGGGAAATTTCTGCACCTTCCTCTAAGGTTTGCTATGAATCTAAAACTACCCCTAAAAAGTATTTTTAAAAACTGATGGAAATTATTAAAGAATACCAAGCAAACATTTTGAAGATCCAGATTCTTTAGAGTCCATAAATGTCATTAGAACTAATAAATCAGTTTAGTTTAGTAAGTTTGAAAGATACAATATCAATAATCAGAAATTAGTTGTATTTCTATGCAATAGCAATTAACAATCCAGTCATAGAAACAAGAAAGCATCTCCTTCTACAATATCATAAAAAGAATCAAATACCTAGTAATATATTTGATTAGAAAAGTTCAAGATTTATACATTAAAAACTAAAAAAAAAAGGAAAGAAAATGCTGAAATAAATTACAGGCTGAATTAATGAAAACACATCCCTTTGCTCACGGATTGGAAGACTTAATATTTTTGACGGCAGATTTTTATGAAATGTAACTACAAAGCCATAGTAATTAAGAGAATAAAACTGACATAGGGATAGACATTAAGATTAATTAAATAAATTTGACTGTCCAGAAATGGACACATAGCTTCTATAGTTAATTGATTTTTATAAAGGTGTCAAAACCAAACAATAAGACAGAAATAATTTTTAACATATTGTAGTGTGACAACTGCAAAGCCACATCCAATAGAAAAAATTTAGGACCTTAAGGTAGACTATATAGTAAATATGGACTCAAAATGGTGTAAAGAACTAAATATGAGTGCTACAAGCACGCTTAGAAGAAAACACAGGTAAAAATCTTTGTGATCTTTGATTAGCGGCGTTATTAGACATGACAGCAAAAGCTCAAGCACTCAAGGCAGGGAAAATGTAAAATGAATGCCATCACAACTGAAACTTTTGTGCATCAAAAATGAACAAAAACAAAAACAATGGGGCAAATTATTTAAAAGTAGTGCATAAGTACCTACTGTCTGTAGAGTAGAAAGAACACTTACAACTCAGCAATAAAATTTAAATGCGCCTACCTCTCTAGCAAGATTAGGAAAATATTAAATTATTCCCTCAAAGGTTTTCCAGGTTGCTTACTTTTCCCCCTTTTCTCTCAAGAGTACCAATAATTCATAGGATTAGTCACTTTATATAATCTCATCTTTCTCAGAGACTTTGTTCATGTAAAACAATTATCTTTCCTTCTTTTGTCTGACTGGGTTAGTTTGAAAGACCAATCTTTAAGCTCTGAAATTCTTTCTTCTCTTGGATCTAGTCTATTGAGAAAGCTTTGGATTGTATTTTAAAATCCCTTATGTAAGTATTTTAGTTCCAGTACCTCTGTTTGATTTATTTTTAAGATGTTTACTTCTTCCTTTATTACTTTGATTGCTTTAGAGGTTTCTTAGTGTTGATTTTCAGCACTTTCTTGGATGTTGTTGAGTTTCCCTGCAATCCATGCTTTGCATTCTCCATCTGTTATGTCTCTGCCTCCATTTTGACTAAGAACCATGGCTGGACAGCTAGAGTGAAACTTTGGCAGTGTTACAACATTCAGATTTTGATAATGGAAGAATTCTCAGGCTGGTTTCTTCTCATCTGGAGAGGGCTGTGTTGGGTGGAAACTTCAGCTTTCCTTCTATAGTCCTATGGGCTTCTGCCAGCAAGTTTTAACCTACAGGACATTAAATTATACTGGCAGGTAAATGCCAGCTGCTGCACAATCAGGTGTGTATGGCTCGTATCTTTGTTTACTGTGAGGTGCTTTCTTTTTTTTCAGGTAAAGGATTGGACAATGGGCTGGCTGGTGCTCTGAGCTTCCTATTCTTTGGGTCACTTTCACAGGAACACAGCTGGGCAGGGATGTAGGCCCTGACTTGCCTAAAAATATTTTAATGATGCTGAACACCGGTACTGGCCTGATGAGGGTGGCTGAGAGAAGTCCTTGGTGAAGGGCAATGAGGTCTCTGCAGCAGGATTGGGAAGCTGCACTTGCTTCTCATCCTAGATCGGCAGGAACACAATCTGTTTCCTGCAGTGTGGTTGAGAGCCACAGGGAACATGTACTTTGTGACTGTCTGTGGGACTGGTTTAAAGACATAACTTCATCACTCAACCTAATATACAAATGAAGACCTAAAACTATAAAATCCCTAAAAGAAAACGTAGGAAGTAATATTTAAACATAGTCTTGTCAAAGATTTTATGACTACCCCCAAAAGCAATTACAACAAACCCCAAAATTGACAAGTGAGACCTCATTAAACTAAAGAGCTTCAGCACAACATAAGAAACTACAGAGTACACAACCTGCAGACTGGGTAAAAATGTGCAGAAATATATCAGACAAACGTCTAATTTCTAGAATCTATATGGAACTTAAACAATGCAACAAGCAAAATACAAATAACCAAATTAAACAATGTGCAAAGGGCATGAACAGAAACTTCTCAAAAGAAGACATACATGTGGCCAACAAATATGTGAAAAAAGTTTCATCATCACTAATCATTAGAGCAATGCCAATCAAAACCACAAGGAGATACCATGTTACACCAATCAGAATGGCTATTATGTACAAGTTAAAAAAACCCTGACAATGTCAACATTATGATGGAAAGGAAAACACTTATACACTGTTGGTGGGAATATAAGTTAATTTAGCCACTGTGGAAAGCGTTTTGGAGATTTCTCAAAGACGTTAAAACAGAACTGTATTCAACTTAGCAACTCCATTACTGGCTATACCCAAAGGAATATGGATCATCGTACCAAAGAGACAAAGTCACTCGTGTTTGTTGCAGCACTACTCATAATAGTTAAAACATCAAGTCAAACATAGTCTTGGTGACCGTCAGTGGTGAACTGGATTTTAAAAAATGTGGTACAAAGTCATCATAAAATACCATGCAGATATAGCAAAGAATGAAACCATTTCCTTGGCAGCAACATGGATAAAACAGTGAGTCATTATCTTAAGTCAACTAGTGCAGAAACAGAAAACCAAACACAGTATGTTCTCACTTTCAAGTGTCAGCTAAACATTGAGTATACAAGGACATAAAGGTGGAAGCAACAGGCACATTACAAGAGGGTGGAGGGTGCCGGGGTGAAGTGAAACAGTACCTATTGAGTACTAAGCTCATTATCTGGGTGACAAGATCATTTGTACACCAAACCTCAATGACGCACAATTTACCCGTGTATCAAACCTGCACATGTACTTCCTGAACCTAAAATAAAATTTTAAAAAATTAAAAGTAAATAAATAATTAAAATATGTTAACAGATTTCAATAGAAATTTCACCAAAGAAGCTATAAAACTGGCTAGCAAGCACATGAAACGATATTTAACACCATTGTGTTGGAAAATACAAATAAAAACCACGAGAGATATCACTTAATATACACTGCTGTGGCTATAATCAAAAACCCAGACAAAAACAAGTGTTGGAACTTACTTGGAAGACTGTCACTGTCATACATTGCTAGTGGTAATGTAAACTGATGCCACTGCTACCAAAACAGTTTTACCGTTTATTATATGCCTCAGCAATTTTACTCTTATCATTGTGTTCAGGATAATTAGTAACATCCACACAAAATTTGAGCATGAATGTTCATAGGATCATTACTTATAATAAGTATAAAAAGTAAAAACAACCCAAATGTCTACCAACTGATAAATGGATAAATAGTATGTGGCATATAATGAAGTATATTACACTTATACAATGGACTGTTACTTAGCCGTAAACATAAAAAAGTTCTTATATATGCTTCAACATGGATTGCCTTGAAAACATTATGCTAGAGAAAAAAAGTCAGGCATAAAAGGCTGCATAATATATGATTCCATTTATAGTAAATGTCCAGAATAGGCAAGTTAGTAGAGAGAGAAAGTAGTTTAGAGAGAGGGACAATCAAGTAAATAAATGATTTCCCCATAAATTGTGATTTTAGGGAAAAAGCTTTTTGTGAGAAGTCATTGTCTCTCTTGCCTATGAACCATCGTCTTTAATACCATCATGATTTTCATACAGGTCAGTAGGACTTTTATTGTTGTAAAGAGTCTGCTTTGTCAGTACTATGATTTTATTTTTATGTTAAAAGTTAGTGCCTAACTTTTTAAAGGAGAATGGTATAGTGAGACATCTATGACTCCTCACTTCCCATCATGGCCAAAGCTAGTTTATCAGGTTTCTTTGGGATATATGGCTAAGAGCAGGGGCCTTTCACCAATTCAGTCTTTGGGGGTCTTTAGGATTTTATTTTTCAGTTTATAGGTCCCCTGTTTTGTCAAAGTCTGCTAGTAGTGGTACTGATAGCTAAGTTTTTATTTTTGTCTTATGTCAATGCCAGAGTAGTGTGCTGCCTGACCTGGTTCCATCATGTCCCTCGGTGGGTCCCCAGTGCCCAAGGGACTGAGAACCAAAAGACTCATACTCAATTAAATGTTCTAGGCCAGATGGGAATGGAGGTAGGCAGGTACCCATTAACCTTTAAAACCCATTTTAAGCAACATTGGAGCCAAAAAATTAAAAGCCAAAGGCAAGGATGCAAAATTGACTTATTTGTGAATTTTATGAATTGAGCTACTGTAATCTTGGCTTGTAGCAATTAGTTATACAAAATAGTAGCATTCTGTTCAGCTGTTTAGGCATCTGTGTGCCTGTCCTTGATTTGGAGAACACGAACTAATTTTATTCCTCAAAAGTGGCCCTTACAAACTCATGTGATAATTCCAGGGACTGAAGAAATTGAATAGTTTCAAATTCTGTAGGTAAAACAAAACATATAGAATTAGCAATGTTTTAAATAAAAATGTCATAAGCCCTGGCTAGTTTTGAGAATAACAGAAAATGGAGATTATAAGTGGCTAAATATTTACATTATTTAGTATCAAGGCTTATAATAAATTATATTAACTTAGATAAAGGCAAAAGTCCTGTTTTTGAATACAGACCTGTCCCTTCATTGCATGAAAACAGGTTACTTTGATTGCTGCCTTTATCTGGGTCTAATGACAAGACTTTGGTTATCTTGAGTTTGGGTCAGATACCAGCAGGAGTTAGTACCTTCCTTAAATCAGATACAAGTACCCAGAAGTCAAAGCCTTATAATTTAGTAACACAAGTATTAGTTAATAGCAACTGATAAGGACCTTTTCAAGGGGCTGGAGGGGGTGATACTGGAGTACATGGCCTGACTAGAAACTGTAAAGATTCTGTAACAGTGTGGTGATGAATTTTTATAACTTTGATAAATCCCAGCAATAGATCAGAGACTTAATTTAGGATTCAATTTTGAGGATATTTGTCAAAGATGTTAAAAGGCTTACAACATTTGATCAAAACAGAACCATGGGTCATTGTAAAATAAAAGTTACTCATTTAACCAAAGTGATAATTAAAAATCCTTAAAGGCAACACAGAAAGTTATATGTATGTAAAAACTGTAAGCCCTTTAAATTTCAGCTTTTTAAAGCAAAACTCTAATAAAGACAATAGGAACTATCCTGATAAAGTGTAAATTTTGTTTCTTAAGCCAGTTACGAAGAAGGAAAAAAAAGAACAAAAAAATTCATTTTGCAGTGTGACAGCTTCTTCTTACGGAAAATCCATTTAGATAACAAGGAAGTCAAACGTGATTAAAAAAAAGTGCTTGAGTTTAATTGGACACAGGAAGAGTACATTTAAGTGAACCTTACAGAGGAAACAAGATACAGGAAAACTGGTACCTTGAGCACTGGAATACATGACTGTTAGTATGAGAAGTGTTTTGATTATTTTGAAAATTTAGACATATTAAGAAAAGCCAAGACCATATAATTAAGTTATGTTAGAGGAAAACATTATATTTTTGACCTTTAAGATAAAAATATGTCAGCATCAAGTCACAATAATGGTCAGAACTAGAGGCAAAAATTTACAGGAGCTGGCTAAAATGCTGAAGGCGAGAGTATTATCTCACGCCCTTTTAAAGGCAGATAAAGTTGAAAACCGCACAACACAATAAAAATTGAACTCCTAATATATGATTCTGATAAGTTTAAAAAATAAATAGTTTATAAAGGCCGGGCGCGGTGGCTCAAGCCTGTAATCCCAGCACTTTGGGAGGCCGAGGCGGGTGGATCACGAA
>CM052661.1:101365611-101410496 GCA_028533165.1 Leontopithecus rosalia
GTGAAACCCCGTCTCTACTAAAGATACAAAAAATTAGCTGGGCATGGTGGCGCGTGCCTGTAATCCCAGCTACTCAGGAGGCTGAGGCAGGAGAATTGCCTGAACCCAGGAGGCGGAGGTTGCGGTGAGCCGAGATCGCGCCATTGCACTCCAGCCTGGGTAACAAGAGCGAAACTCCGTCTCAAAAAAAAAAAATAAATAAATAAAAAATAAATAAATAGTTTATAGAATTAAAATCAAAACCTCTTATGATTTTACTAAAAGTAAATCAATACCTTAAAAAAACATTGAACATAGGGGACTAAACTTTTAATTATACCTAACTTAATAACATTCAAATTCCCTTTTATAAACTTCTCTTCATGAAACTTATTCCAACTTAAACAGAGAGTTTATGACATAATTGGACTTTCTAACTTGTACTGTACTTCCCTTATTCCTAATCATTTTTTTGAGAATGAAATTTACCAAATAATGTTCTTTCCTTTATAAAACTATACTCTTCATAACCTTTCTTTCCAAAAATACATAATCATATTCATAACGTTATTCAAATTTCTCTCTACCCTACATACTGATTTCTTTTTGCCTTTTTTCATAAATAACTTATAAATAACACTCAAGTTACATAAAATTATTTTTCCCAAGGAGAATATAATTTATACAATTACACATTAACTAAAATTTTTATTTTTAGCCCAGACCAGCAGAGGCAGCAGCCGGAGCAGCCGCAGCCTGCGCCCTCTCCCGCCCGCCCGCCCTCCGCCGCCCTCCACCCGCCCCGGGGTCTCTTTCCCCCTTCCTCCTCCTCCTCCTCCACCCCCCCTTCCTCCTCCGCCCGCCCGCGGGGCCCCCCTCGCCTTCCCGCCCGCCCCTATTGTTCCGCCCCCGGCCTCCCGCCCTTCCCCTTCCCGCCCGCTCCCCTTTTCCCCTCAGTCGCCTCGCGCCTGCAGTTTTTGGCTTTCACCCCCTACCAGTGACCAAAGACTTGACCACTCCCCAGAGTCCAGCTCCACAGAACACTGCTCGACATGGACACCGGTGTGATTGAAGGTGGATTAAATGTCACTCTCACCATCCGGCTACTTATGCATGGAAAGGAAGTTGGCAGTATTATCGGAAAGAAAGGAGAATCAGTTAAGAAGATGCGCGAAGAGAGTGGTCCACGTATCAACATCTCAGAAGGGAATTGTCCTGAGAGAATTATCACTTTGGCTGGACCCACTAATGCCATCTTCAAAGCCTTTGCTATGATCATTGACAAACTGGAAGAGGACATAAGCAGCTCTATGACCAATAGCACAGCTGCCAGTAGACCCCCAGTCACCCTGAGGCTGGTGGTTCCTGCTAGTCAGTGTGGCTCTCTCATTGGAAAAGGTGGTTGCAAGATCAAGGAAATACGAGAGAGTACAGGGGCTCAGGTCCAGGTGGCAGGGGATATGTTACTCAACTCAACTGAGCGGGCCATCACTATTGCTGGCATTCCGCAATCCATCATTGAGTGTGTCAAACAGATCTGCGTGGTCATGTTGGAGACTCTCTCCCAGTCCCCCCCGAAGGGCGTGACCATCCCGTACCGGCCCAAGCCGTCCAGCTCTCCGGTCATCTTTGCAGGTGGTCAGGCCTATACCATTCAAGGACAGTATGCCATTCCACAGCCAGATTTGACCAAGCTGCACCAGTTGGCAATGCAACAGTCTCATTTTCCCATGACGCATGGCAACACCGGATTCAGTGCAGGTTTGGATGCATCTGCTCAGACTACTTCTCATGAACTCACCATTCCAAACGATTTGATTGGCTGCATAATCGGGCGTCAGGGCGCCAAAATCAATGAGATCCGTCAGATGTCTGGGGCGCAGATCAAAATTGCGAACCCAGTGGAAGGATCTACTGATAGGCAGGTTACCATCACTGGATCTGCTGCCAGCATTAGCCTGGCTCAATATCTAATCAATGTCAGGCTTTCCTCGGAGACGGGTGGCATGGGGAGCAGCTAGAACAATGCAGATTCATCCATAATCCCTTTCTGCTGTTCACCACCACCCATGATCCATCTGTGTAGTTTCTGAACAGTCAGCGATTCCAGGTTTTAAATAGTTTGTAAATTTTCAGTTTCTACACACTTTATCATCCACTCGTGATTTTTTAATTAAAGCGTTTTAATTCCTTTCTCTGTTCAGCTGTTGATGCTGAGATCCATATTTAGTTTTATAAGCTTCTCCCTGGTTTTTGTTTGTTTGTTTGTTTGTTTGTTTTTTGTTTTGGTTTTTTTTTTGACTCATGAATTTTTCTGTTTGTCATGGAAATGTAAGAGTGGAATATTAATACATTTCAGTTTAGTTCTGTAATGTCAGGAATTTTTCAAAAAAATTAAAAGATGGACTGGAAAAAAAATTTTATTTTTAGTAACTTTAAATTTTAGTGAAAACTTAGGAGGCAAAAAATCCTAACTGTTTATTAGATATTGGTATTTTATAGATGAAATAAATCTGAGAAGTTTTAGAAATATGTTCCCACATTATAACTTTTTAAAGTTGTAAATGACCTGGATATCCAATGAGCATCTAAAAGAATTTTAGTTTTAAATTACAAAGAAGTTCAATTACAAGCATTAATTTAATTTCAACGTATTTATTTTTTTTAAAAATTAGCACTTTATTTAGATTACTTTTGAAAACTGAGATATTACACAAAGCTAGTCATTAAAGTTATTTTTAGTTATCATCATTAAAAGTATTTTTCTGTTAACCATTTTTAAAGTCTGTGAGCATTAAGTGCTCACCTGAAAACCTCAAAGTGAAACATATGCGCACTTTCTCTTTTCATTGAACTAGCAATTTTAAATTAGTCTTATTCGTCAAAATAAAATAATCCAAAGATTATTGTTTTGGCTGGGTTTATAGTGTTAAGCTGAAAACATTTAGCAGTGGAAAATTTCAAACTGATTTACTCAGACAAAATGTATGCTGACAATTCTGGAGACATTTTTATTTTTACCTCATTAACGATTTTAAAGTCAGTTTATTTATTGAAGATTATTAAATTCATGTGACCTTAAGTAAATTTGGACTTATTTAAGAGTTCTCATCTATTTCTAAGCCAACTTGGTAGGATGCTAGACACAATAAAGAACATAATAAACACAATGAAGATGCATAAATGTGTCTGTACATGTATGTATACATACAAACAAAGATCCAACAGCATTTTCCCCAAAACTCTAGCCATGAGACAGCATCACAAACCCACCAACCTATGAAAGATAGCTGGATTGGTTACTTCTGACAAAATTATGACCTGTCTAAATGAGTAAACTTTGATTAATGTGTAATCCAGTGAAGGCCATAAATCAAAATTTTGGGTAAAGCCGTTTAACTGGCAGTTTTGATTTTATAAACTTCTTTTACTTTTGTTTTCTTTTTAAAGTTTAAGTAAGATTTTAATGTTTTCATTTCAACGTGAACTGGCTGAGCTGTATTAAAAAAAAAATCTCCAAGTAACCTTGAAACAATAAATTTTGTCTCATTGCTGGTAGCTTAATACCAGCAGATTCAGATCAGGCAGAAAGTAAAAATCAGAAATACGGAGCTTTAGAAGACCCTACTTAACTCTATTGCTGCAGATTAAGCCTTTGAGCTCTGGACTTCTCTTGCTGTCATTTGATCAGTTTAAAATGTGCACAAAATGAGCCATATTATACAGCTAGCTGGAATTTTAGATACTTTAGAAAAGTGTTCACATGCTTTCTCTCCCTAGAACACTTGACACAGACACAGGAATATTCTGGAATCCCAAAGAGGATGACAACATGAGGGGCCAAGAGTTTGGAAACTGTTTCTCCCCTAACTAGGAGAGAGACAGCCTCTCTTGCTGCCTGCTGACAATCATATGAACCTGGTCTTGAACGGCGGGATGGAGACTGTGCCAAGGCACCCTTGGAGTGTGGAGATAACACTAAACAGAGACATAAATACAGATGAATCTGATGCAGATGGAGCACTCCAAACTGATTCTGAAGGAGAGGAGACTGAAGCAAAGTCCTGAGATCTTAATCCCAAACCGAGATAGCACCAGAGTAACCTGCATTAAGTTGAGATGGCACCATGGAAGGCATATACTAGTTCTAGATGGGTAGACAGCCCAGATGGCAGAGACAAGATATTTGGGTGCACTCTGGTTGATTTACCCAGTTGTGGAAGCTTGCCAACTTCTCAGATGTTCCTTGTTTTACACAGACAGAATGTTGGAGTAGCTGATGCCATGAAGGGGAGGGAAGGAAAAATCCCTGAGCCAAAACAATCTCAACAGCTGCTGAGAATTCCCTGAGTTCCCAGAAAGTGGTCACCAGGCCACAAGCATCTGGGATTTGCAAGTGTCTGCCGTCTCACCTGGGAGCGGGAATGGGTAGGCTCTGGTGCACTGCTGCAACCCATTTTTCCATTCATTGGAAACCACGCGAGTAGGCTGAGCTGCTTGAAATTCACAGTTCCTCAAATGGGTCAGCAAATTTGTAACTTATTCTAATCTGCCTGCTCACTGCTCAGAAGCTGACAATATGAGAAGCAAGGTGTGGTGAGGGGAGACCAGTTTTATTAATCAAATGCTAGTAGTTGAGATTGGACAGGTTTATGGTTTTAAAAGATCATTCCAGCTTTTGAGGCTTAATGAAAGGGCTTAAGAAGGAAAACTCTGTGTGAGAAACATGGCTGATGCAAGAGGGTGCAGGTCTATGTGTCTTGTTCTGATGCGTATCTTGGGTAATCGTCTGGTTGGTGTCATCCCAATTTTTATCCCTGTAATGGTGGACTAAGTCTTCACAACTCCACCTAAGCAGGAGGATTCTACAGCTAGGTCTCTATGCCTGGTTTATTTCAAGATTAGCCCCAACAACTTTTAAGAAGCACACGATTAGATACAAGCATATAGTTAGGTAAATATGCATGTCTTAAGGGAGTGTATAGTGAGGAAAAGAGGGAGATAATGTTTTGAAGAAAATACATTTCAAAGCTCTATTACAAGACTACACAGAAAAAAAAGAAGGGATTTCTGTAGTGAGATTCAAAGTTATATATGAGGCTAGAGAGAAAAGCAGAAAAAATAATTAAATATAGTTTAGACTTCTTCAGCAACATTTACAGTATAATTTTTATAAGTATGCATTATTATGTTAGCAAAAATTATTTTTCCTACTTGCTAAGAGTTTTCATCATAGATTGATTTTGATATTTTTCAAATACTTAATGCATCTTGCATGATTGTCAGGATCATGAATATTTATTTCCTTTTATTGGTCTGTTATTATAAGCAATTATCTTGTTTGGTCTTTTAATGTGAAACCTGTCTTCCATTCCAAGAATATATTATCCATTTTATATATTACTGAATTGTGTTTGTTGACATGTTGTTTCAGGTAATTGTGTCTATGTTCATGAAGAAAGTCAGTCTATAGGTTAGTATATCCTTGTTTTAATAAAGCTTTTGTCTGGTTTTGGTATCAGGGTAGTGGTGACTTCATAATATGAATTGAGAATTATTTTCTTCTATTTTGTGGAATATTTTGTGTAGAATTAATACCTTTTCTTCTATAAATGTTTGCTAAGCTTCATATTTTAGCCAGGGGATTATATTTGTTGGATGATTCATTCATTTTGTTTGTTGTTGCTGACTTTCCTACACATCAACTCATGTGCATATAAACATTTACCCAAACAATGAAGGCACCTCTCTGCAGGTCCCTCTCTCTCTTTCTCTCTGCAGCACCCTTCTTCCTAGAATTCTGTCCTATAAATGCTAGCCAATTTGACCTCTTCCAACGTCAACTTTTGTCGCCTTGAATCAAGGTTATTGTGAAACTCTGTTTGGGTTTCTGCTCTCAGTCTGAGTTTTGGACACTGCCTCCAAACAATAATCTAGGGACATTATGTAATTTGTGTTATTTTGTTTGCCTTCTATTGGGAGTCACAGTCTTGCATAGCCTGTGGTACAATGTCCAAAACCAGTCATTTTATATTTTTGTCAAGTTTCCATTTGTTTAAGCCAATATGATGTGTTTGTTCCCTCAACAAAGCAAAAAAGAAAAAAATGTTTTTTTTAAATAAAGGAATCTCTTCACAGATCTTATATTATTTTCATATTATCACTCAGATTTGCTTGATTAGTTCAGCCTTATGTTTCTTTTGAGAATTAATGGAAACAACAACCAAGCACACTTGAAAAAAAATAAAGTATCTAATAGCAGAACTAAAACATCTTGGAGGATTTATTGTAAGACAGACAGAAATACCATGCAGAAAAACACTGAAAAACTATACTAAATTAAAAGTGACAGGTGACAATTAAGATCAATTTTCAGAATACTCCCTGGCATTTTCAGAAATTCTCAGGATCAGAAATGATTCCATAAGGAACAAAGATTTCCTGTAGTCAGGCAGACATGGTTTGGACTCTAATGTTTGGATATTAAAAGAAACAGCTGTTAGTGATAGAAAAATTGGAAATTTCAGTTTTTTTAAAAACCTTAGTCTTAAGTATTACGACTGTTTACCTTACCCTTCAATTTAACATTGTAGTTCATCATTTTTATATAAATATAATTTTCAAACCTATCTTTAAAATTTTTTTATCAGATTATTTGTTATTTTTTGGTCTTTGACCAAAAAGTATGAGTCATGGGAATTTGACTTGTAGTTTGATCAAATTATAACTTATTTGCTTAAGTAGACTCCAAATAAGTTTAAACTACAATTGGACTTACATAGAATTATTGCTTCTTTATATGTGAGTTCTTTCAATGAAAGAATTGTTAATTTTCCTGAAAAGTTTGCATTTCCAAAAACATCCACAAATATTAAACCAATGTCAAGCTCTAATTTCAGGTTTAAACATGTCCAGCATACTTAATTACTAGGCAATTAAGCTTAATCTGTCAACTGACTTTTGTAAGTGCATATTACTTTGTTGGATTAAATATTGGTTTGAAAAAAGGAACTCAGAAACTTTAAAACTAACCTGACCTGAATTACGTAAGTCTTTACACAGTAATGAAAGAAGCATTTTTTGTTTTATTCTGCATAAAGATTGATTGTCAGTACAGATGTATGTAAAGCCTCTTTTCCTCAAAGGACATTACTCCATGAATGTGAGATCATTCTAATCATGAGCACACTAAATCCAGTCTACAGGTGGTCAGTACATATCTATATCTAGATATTTATACCAATATCTATATCTAATCTGTAGGTATCTAGGTATGTCTAAGATTTCAATGATAATATATTAATTCCCAGGTAGTTTTTGGTAACTTTAGCTTTCCTGAGCAAGTCTAGCATTATGCAGTTGCTGTGTGACTCCTCACTTGAACGAAATAGACTACACTTTGTTGTGTAATGCCACGGTGTGAATGATGATATACTCTCCAACATTTATTTTGAAATGAATTCCCAAGACAACAGTATGAAGAGGCGTGGCCTGGGGAGGTGATTGAGTCATGAAGGCTCCACCCTCATGGGTAGAATTAGCACCCTTATCAAAGGGTTCGAAGTTGAAGGGAGCTCTCTCTTGCCCTTCCTTGCCTTGCACCATCTGAAGACATAACACTGCTCCTCTACAGAGATTGAAGAAACAAAATGCCATCTTGGAAGCAGAGAGAAGCCCTCATCAGACACCACTCCAGACATAATAATTCAAAATATTAGGAGATAAGGCTTGAGTTACATAGCATTTCTTCCCAAAGAGGTTTTGATAACTCCAAAAGTAGGTATCCTATTCCATTATCTTCTTTCATTGTCCTTTTTAAAAATTATCACTTATAGCAAATTACTTCTCCGTTTATTTTTGTTTCTGATTTTTGCTACTCTCGTATATTAGAAAGTAACCTCAATAAAAGCCTGTGAATTTTTTTTCTCTGCACAGATCTGAACAATGAAAACAAAATTGAGTTAGTATATATTGAACCTCAGATGGTGCATCTGATTAGAGCATCTGTTTACACTCATCCCAGTACTGGAAAGCAGAATGGAATTTGAAAACAACAGGACTGGGACTCCATGTTTGGGTCCCCTTCCACGAACACTCCCTTCATGGAAGCTGTCTTTCTCTCTCCTGGATCTCCCCTCTGGAGTCTCCTTCCACCCTGTCTCATGGAAGCCTGTCTTCCCCTCCTAAACTCCATCTCTCTCTATTCCCTTCCATTCAGTGGGGAGGCCGCTTTCCTCTCCTGGATTCCATCTTTCTGGATTCTCTCACTCACTGTGAGAGTTAGCTGTTTGTCTCTCCTTCTCCTGTTTCTCTTTCTCTAAATAAATAAATAACTTTCTATAAACAAACAAACAAACAAAAAAGAAAACGGCAGGACCCCATGGTGACGATGGTGGCAGGTTTAAGAACAGCCACCAGATGCTGAGGCATCTGTGCTGTGGCAACTCCTTAGCCAAAGGAGAGATTTTAATTTAACATTATTATTGAGAAAAAAGACAATTTAAAAATTCTTCAATGTCATAAGGAGAATGAAGGATTCCACTCAACCCTGAGATAGTTAAACTTTAAGGAAGTAAAAAATGAGAAGAGCAAAGGTAAAGAAAATAAAGATAGTAAAAGGGAAAAGGTAAATCAGAAAAGAAGAAGACATCAAAAAAACTTAACGAATGCAAAAAGGAAACTAAACGGCAAAGCAGAAATCTGTTCATTGTATGGTAGATTCCATAGGACAGCTTTTAAGAATGATTTACAGTACGGTCTCTCAACTATAGGTTGCCATGCAAAATATACTACATAGGAGTTTAAAGGTCCCACAACTTAATACATCTAGCATGTATAAAATCTCCAGCGTTTTTTTTTTTTTATGAATTTCTTTACTTTGTTATCTCATGAAATCTCTTGTTAATATGGAATATCTCCTTATGTAAAAAATAAATTTTATTTTGGTCAAGAGAGGATTATTTGTTCTTCCAGCTGTCATACCCACATAGCCAATTGCTCAATACATATCCCTGTGAAAGCTCTTCAGCCCCTTTGCTAGTGTGGGTAATTGACAGTAACTTCTAAAAATCCACTAGAAAAATATTTTGACTGCTCATCAAGTATTCCAATGAACTGAGATTATGTTATGTCATCGTGAATTCAATTATTAATTGATCAATCACTACACTCTAAAATAACTGATGGTTTAGGAGTTTTCTGTGCCTCCAAGGAAATTAAATGCAAATCCATGTCAGTCATCTCTGTTAACAAAGGCTTCTTTAAGGAAGCCGCTGGAATAGGAATGGAGAGCCCTGCAGCAGTTTGGGTCAACTCTAACTCACTGTCTTTTATTCTATTTTTTCTCAGTAACCTTTTATTTAAGGTGCCTATTTGATTTTCCTCTGACTTTTCTACCTTAAAAAGGAAATTCAGTTCAAAGGTAATTTATCAAAGTACTTAACACTGATACAAATTAAAGTTCTGTCTATTTCTTTTTATATACACGTTTCTAGCAGATATAATTTTTGAGAAGCCTGGGGATAGAAAAAGCACCAAAGTCTCAGCTATTTGAGACTTCAATGGGAGAAGTGTTTATCCCCTCAAGATCTTTTTTTTTTTTTTATCACAGGCAGAGAGGCACAGTCTTTCCCTGAAAATCTCAAATAAACACATTTTTCTTCCCTCCCAGTAAACCTGTGGTACTGAAATTTTATTTTGTATCAATATTTTAGCAACACAACTGAACATCTAAAATGCATTAATTTTGGATATAATCTATACCATGTGGAGTGACACTTCTTTACACTAACGCTATAGCTTACTTACATTAGCACCTCAGTCGAGTGTTGTATGGTATAGTGATTCCAATCTTTGAGATGGTGTCAGAGTGCTTGGGTTCAACTCTTAGCTCTATTACTTATTAGTTGGGTGACCTTGAGTAAATAATTTAATTTCTCTGTAACTTAGTTCCCTCATCTTTGAGTGGGAAAAATGCCTTCATAGTATTGCTAGCAGGGGTAAATGAGTTTTGTTTGAAGAATTCTTAAAATTATGTACGAGGAATCCCTAAGTATCACTAATATTTTGTAAACCTTACTTACAAGGCAAACATTCTGCACTACTGCTGGGTTTTACTTGTGATACCCTGAATCGTAGCGAACAAAGGTCTCATCATCAGGGAACCATTCCAAGGTCCTGACACTCTCTATTTCTTTATTGTAGGTTGTTTTTCTTCATAAATAGTTCACCTGACATATTATTTATTTTTTGTTGCATCTTTCTGACCCTCAGTATAAGAAATGTTTAGAAGATGGTGAATTTTGTCTCACTGTAATATTTCTTGCACTTAGAACAGTGCCTAAATGAACACACTTGAAAGATGTGTGATTCGTTTAACTTGAATGAATTAAACATAAGTTGTTGAATAAAGAATATATTTCATACCAGTTTAAATATTAGGTTGGTGCAAAAGTAATTGTGGTTTTTGCCCTTGAAAGAAATGCCAACTATCATACCTTTTGCACCACTCTACAAGAAAATATTAAAAAATAAAAAAAACCTGTTCCTTAAAACGTAATAAGACATGACCAGCGCTGCCTTGCGTTCCCCACAGCTTGACTATAACGTACGCGATCTTCTTCCTGCCTCTAGACTCCTGGCCTCCCTAACACCAACACTTCTAGAATCCAGAGGGCCTAAACACAATTGTCCCTCTCCTCAATTTTCTTCCAGTATTTATAAAACTTTTAATGTCTGTACTCCTTTGAAATAGAAATTTTTTAAAAGCCTCTTTCACATTCTAAAACCCAAGACTTTACTTTTTAAGGACCTGGGAGTCATCCCTTTGAAATACAATCAAGGAAGATAGCCCTCTCTTTCCAGTCCCCATGGGCAGATAGGATCCTAGCTTCTTGGGGCTCTTGCTCTAAGGTGTAAAACTACCTCCTGTCCTGGAGATGAATATCCCTTTGTGGCAGTCCAACGAGTAAGCACAGATGGGCTTAGTTCCGCACATCCAGCTCTTAAAAAATCCCCTATCTTGGCCCGGCACGGTGGCTCACACCTGTAATCCCAGCACTTTGGAAGGCTGAGACCGGCGGATCACGAGGTCAGGAGATTGAGACCATCCTGGCCAATATGCTGAAATCCCATCTCTACAAAAAATACAAAAATTAGCCAGGAGTGGTCACATGTGCTTGTAGTCCCAGCTACTTGGGAGACTGAGGCAGGAGAATCTCTTGAACCCGGGAGGCGGAGATTGCAGTGATCCAAGATCCCACCACTGCACTCCACCCTGGGTGACAGAGCGAGACTCCATGAAAAAACGAACAAACAAACAAAAACCAAAACCAAAAGAACCCCTCTAGCTCTCTGTTTTGTTTTATCCTAACTGATTTAATGAAAAGTCATGAGGTAGGCTGCCAGGGTCTGTTCAGTTGCTCAGTAATGGAAACAAGGACCCAGATCTTTAAAATCCTCGAGTTCTACTAACGTCCACATCCCAGCTTTGGGCTTCTATGCTCACACTCGTTTCTGACAGTCACGGGAGGGCTGCTCAGCTGTAGACACCAGGTCCACAGTCTGCAGCAGGCGGGTGAGGTGTTGGTGGGAATGAGGAAGAAGAACTTTTTCCTCACGTGACTATTTCTCTCATCCCTGGCCTTCAGGAAGAACTCTTTCTCAGAAGCCTCCAGGAGAAAACGTCTTACATTTTATTAATCAGAGCTAGGTCACATGTTCATCTGTAAACAAGCCACTGGTAGAGGGCATGAGATGCTTGTGTATCACCTTGAGTACAGCTGGACACATTGTTACACAAGCAAAAGTGGGATTCTGTTATTAAGAAAATGGAGAAAACACTGGCAGGCACATCTCACCCACCTAGAAATGCTTATTCAGCTCTGTAATTCCTGATTCAGAGAAATGTTCAACCACATTTTAGCAACATATTTTCTACTACTAAATAGGTAAATCTCTTCCCAATGCCTAACTGAAAAATGCAACAGGGCTCAACTATCCTGACACAATCTCCATTCTTCTGATCTCTGAGGCACCTTTGACTTTCTTTCCTCATACCTCACATGCAATTACCAAGTCTTGTAGGTTTTACTCTAAGTATCACTAATATTTTGTAAGCCTTACTTATCTGTGGATCCAGGAAAAGTTAATGATCTCAAAAAGTCAACTGTCTATACCTTTTTGACACTTTATTTAAATCTAGTATCTACTTATCCAATTTAAGGTCATTTTTCAAACTTGAGATCTTTCTCCATCTCTCACTGACAAACAGTGTTAACATCAATGTTCACATTTTTCTTTCAATCTGGTTATTTTTCCATTCCATGAGATTAACATTCAGGCCCCTGACTATTATAGAGACTTGGCTTCTCAACTTCTTGGCATTCTCTTCTTCTGTGACCTGTACTTGAACTGAAACAATTCACACATTACCTTGCTGAGAAATTTGCAACTTGCAGGTCTCGTAACATTTGGAAACATTCTGAAATATCTATTCTCTATCTATACTTTATATTCACGGTTTCACACTATTTTTAGTCTAATGATAACTGTTCTATACACTCACAGAACTAGCCCTTATTATCCAATGAATGCTTTATTTCTTCCCATACTAGTCACTTTGTTTTATTCCATATTCCTAGCTGTACACTTTCTTTTCTTTAGTACATTTAATCAGATTTTCTCAAATTCCCTCTGTGTTTCCCTATCATCATGCTGCTTTGATCATGTCTACACAAAGTTCAACTGCCTGCTCTTTCCATGTCTATAAGATTTCAAAAGCATGCTGCAGAAGACAAATTTTATAACTGTGCTAAATATATCAACTGTTAATCCAATTTCCAGCTCATCCTCACTCTCAGCTGATTAATTCAAAAACCACATGTCAGATGAAATAGAAGCTGCAGCAGCTCAATTCTGGAACTTCTTTTTCTTTCTTTCTTTTTTTAAAATTACCAAACATAAAGCTTCCCAACATGATGTCCATTCTTTCCTTTTGTCCTCTGGTTCCTATGGATGAGGTGTGTCTGTGGAGAACCTGTTTTTTGAATGTGACACTTCTTGAAACATGTAGAAAATGGAGTTAGCATTGGTTTTGACTCTTGACTTTGCTACTTGATGTCTGCCTGATGTTGAGAAATAATAATTGTTCAATGCCTCTGCTTTCTCATCTCTAATTGTGGATTGTGGATAAGTGATAAATACCATTGCTATTGCCAATGTCACCATTCCTGAAGTGACAACCCATTGGTAACTATTTCTGGCAAAAACAAATACATTCCAGATGTCTTTCTCTTTCCTAATTCTGTCTCTCTTTCCCAGACATAGTTTGACAACAATCACTATAATTCCTTTGCAGTTTAAGAGAAGTCGATCTCTTTCCAGTATAATCTTAACAATTTCTAAACTATTGATTTGTACTTTTGGCTACAAGGACTTTTGTAGTTTTGTAACAAACAAACAAACAAAAAAAATAAGGAGACTATTTCTTTGTTGTTTTACACTGCTGCTAACTTACGATTGAAACACTTAAAATATGGTGTCCCTTGAGCACTGAAGAACATTTTTTTCTAAAACTCAATATAGCTTGTAAACTGCTTTCCATGTGGGACAGGTGTGAAGAGATATTTATTCAAATAAAATATAAATTAACTCAATCTTATTTCAAAAAAATTAAGTTAAAAAAGGCAAAACCACTTTCATCATGTCAAATGATATTATATAGGCAATTTAGTGTCTTCTAACATTGGATCCTATCTCAGTTACTTCAGTATGATAGGAAAAACATTTTGAACAGAAAATTCACTCTGGGTTGCTTTTGAAGAAGGATGGACTCTCCTTCCCTTGTTGCTGTAGTTCCGCTTATGGGCTACACCATGAATTTGTAAGATACATGGTTTAACCAATAACGAAGCTACTAAAAATAAAATATAATTTCATTTCTCTTCTCCTTCCTTCCATTATTATGCATTCCTGTAATTTAAATCTAATGACATTAGTATTTTATTTTTCTATACCATTTGAAACTTTCTCAAACTACAGCTAATTTACCTCTGAAAATCTACTTAATGAATAAAGTTGAAAGTGATCCAGGAAGGGGAATAAAGACAACAGAAAGTTGTGAGCCCTTTCTTGTTTCACCGCTTATCATGGCATGAGCCTCAGACACCAGAGAAAATGACACCTTCCTTACATCTTAGAGAAGATGCTTTTCTCTGAGGACAATCAAGGCCCTTTTCTAATAAACTATTTTTATGGGAAAATGTAACCCATTTTTTTCATCCGAAATATTTCACTGACTGTTGAGGATTTACCTATGGATTTTGTGCATATGCACAGGTCGGTTTAGATCCATACCTCGTTGCATGCCTCTCAGCTCCCAGAAGCCCACAGATTATCCCTTGGTGCCATGATGAAGACTAGGTTATGGCAGCATCCCACCTCTCTCTGGGCAGTGTGTAAACCATAGTATCAAATTACGTCACATTTTCCTTCAGTGGGATATATAATCAAAACTCTCATTTGAACCCTAGTTTAGAATAACTGGCTCCGGTTTGTCTTAATTAAGCATTTCAAAGACTCCAGGCATTCTTAATTTGAAATCTGTGTAGCTGCTAAAAGAACAATGTGGCTTAACTCCAAGATAAAAGTCAAAATTCTTGGACCATTATCAGTAGGATACAACTTGTGCCTGTAAGCTGTAGAAAGCATATGCCCATATTTTTAAGAGTTTCATTACTCAACACAAAACTATTCTGTTTGTCATAGTTTTCTGACATATATGCAAATAAACCTAGAATAATTGACCATTTTCCCAGGTTGGGTATTACCACTTGGTCAGATAGAGTTAACTTGCCAGGCCATTTTTCCTTGCCAAATACAAGTTGTTCAGAGGGTCTGGTAAACTCTGATAAATATACCATTCATTTCTCTCTTATGAAGGGTTCATCCTGGTTTATAAATACCTCTATAGTACTTTGCTTCTGAAAAAAGATACATATATGTATTTTACATATTTTGTAGTTTATTATAAGGTGCTTACTAAGAAGTTATAACTCAGGTTCTAAAGTCTTTATACAAATTTACTAATTTAAGCCTCATAATCAGCCTATGTGTTAAAATCTATCAATTCATTTTCTTTTTGACGTATATGAAATTGAAACCCAGAAATGTTACTTACTTTCCTTTGGGGACACAGATTATTGAGTGTCTCCAAAACTAATAAGTGGTCTTCCTTAATCCAGGACTATCAATGAATCATTAGTCATCTTAAAAGACCTGATACCTCACTTGTAAAAGATGCCTTGTCATGTGGTATTTCAAGTATAGATTTTAATTTAATTATTGTCATCTCGATCTGAGCAGTTTGTCAATTTTGTTTCAACTGTCAACCATCTGTATTGACCTCAAAAATGTCATGTTTATAATTAGTAATCACCAGAGATAAATTCAGATATAACTGTGGGTCTCCATAATCTGTAACTAGATTACTGTCACCCATCCTCTGTTTCAGAGAGCTAAATATTCATTTTAAGATGACATTTCCCTTTTATACTTTTAAAACGTGTAAGACAGATATTAAAAACATAATCATTTTGCCACCTTATCAGATACCATCTTATTTCATCAATGAAGGTTTAAAATCAACTAAACTGTCATAGTGCATGGCATGATATCAAAACATGTAACATTTTTAGCAGCTAAGTTAATGCATGTACCACATAAATTAAAATAATCACATGTAGAACATGTCTTGACTTGTATTATGTCTTCTTATAGATAGGCATCATTTTTATTTCATATTTTAAAATTAAGTACTTAGAATTTGTATCATTCTATTTTAATACATTTCTATGTTAACTATTGGATTCAACAAATATTTACCAAGAAATTTAAGGCACTATGTTCAGAACTGAATACCCAGGGCACTCATGAAATTTTTGCTAGTATTGAAAACAGATATTACTAAAAAATGTAAAAGCTCGTACTTATTTACAATAAAGAGAAATACAGGGAAATATCCATTTCTATTGGAGGAATGGGCAGGGTTCTTTAGAAATCTTCCCTGAGTTGAAGCATCAGTGAGGAATTGTAATTACTGGGGGTGATGGGAGTTTGGTTGGAGAAAGAATTCTGAGCAGAAGAGGCATCAGGTATGAAGGTTTCTGAACCCAGGTGACAATTAAGAAATGGAAATAAACAAATAAACTAAGTTCAATAGGCACAAATCTAAATTTCTGACGCTAAGATCTTCACAGTTAATAATTATGGCAAGTAAACAGAAATGTTAAGTTTTTCATAAATAGTGAGCCTAAGAGGTGAGATAGATCCTAGTTATTGTCTGATTAGACAACGTAAGTGCACATAATTTATTGTCTTGTTAAAACATAGTTTCACTGCCCTCATCAGTTTGATATAAATGAAACTCATTTTTCTAGCAGTGAAAAGGTATTTTTTCTGTCTTCTCCATAAGCCTTAGTATGAAGTATTTGGCAGTCAATATGAGAGTGTTAACACAAATTCCTTGAACACCTACGCCAAAAGCGATTACAAGTGTTTCATCTTTCATTCTCGAGTCTGGTCCTCATCAAGAATACCTTGTTCCCACCCTCGATGGTGACGTGAATAATCTCCGTAAGCCCAATCCTGCCCGGATCCTGAAGCAAGGGGAAATTTGGAAAGCTGTACAAGAAAGAGTGGAAGTTTAGTCTACTGCTCTCCAAAATAGAAGCTCTTTTCCCTGAGACAGAAGTAAGATGCTAGAGAAAGGGTCAGAGGAACTGGATTCGATTTTAACTTAGCCTGGATGCTGAAGTAATCCTGTCGCTACTAAATCCCAAATCTCTCTCACCCACTTCACATCCTCTTGGACAACAAAGTGACTCCAGGTTGCCATGGCAACCGTCTGTGGGTAGGCAGGAACCTGCAGCACCTCACCTTAGCTGCAGTAGCAGCACCGCAGACACCTCACTTTCTGCCTGGACTCCTCTGCCTGCAGCTGGAATTTTGCCTGCTGGAATTTGCTCATCCATTTCATCACAGGCCAATGTGAAATGGTGAGGGAGTCGAACAGGCTCATGAGATCTGTGAATGAGTACCTATTCTTTCCCATCTGGAGTATATTTTTTTCTTTTTCTCTTTCTCTCTCTCTCTCTCTCTCTCTCTCTCTCTCTCTCTTTCCATTCTTTCAAAACTGAGTATCACTCTATTGCCAGGCTGGAGTGCACTGGCGTGATCTTGGCTCACTGCAGCCTCTGCCTCTGGGGTTCAACTGATTCTTGTGCCTCAGCCTCCCAAGTAGCTGGGACTACAGGCACACACCACCATGCTCGGCTAATTTTCATGTTTTTAGTAGAGACTGGGTTTCACCATGTTGGCCAGGGTGGTCTCCATCTGACCTCGTGATCGCCTTCCCAAAGTGCTGGGATTATAGCTGTGAGTCACCGTGCCTGGCCTGAAGTATATTCTATACAGCATCTCAGAGGGCGCCCAGTGGGACTGCAGTCCACTTGTCTACAGAGATGCTCATTTTGTCCTTTCATAATAAAGCCCCCTTGGTTCCCATACCTTTTCCCTGACAGCATTTCTTAACATAAAGCCCCTGCACACATGTGAAGAAAGCATTCTGCGTGTAACATGAAGATCAAGCTGGATTAAATACATTATCATTATTAATATATCCCTGAAAAAAATGGTAAATTCTTTGTATGTAAGGAATCTATCTGAACTTGATACAGCCTTAAATAGAGAAATAGACATTAATGAAAAGGTCTGTTTAGTGGTTGATTATTCATTATCATGCACTATAAGAATTTTTCAGATAATTCAGAAACTTTATGTTCACATCACTATTACATGATATAAATGTAATTTATGTTTCCAAATCCCAATTTATGTTTTCTCTATATATGTGAACACAATCAATCCATTGATTTATAGAAAATTAGGATTCAGAACTATTACTATTAAAAGATGCAAAAATAGAATGTTCTAGAGGTTTCTCTTCCAACAAACCTTTGCTTTTTCATCCAATCAATTTAGTCCACCACGAGTCTTTATATCAGATCAAGACTTTAATAAAAAAATCACAAAGTAACTAGTTCTAATCCTCAATGTATGAGCCCTGTTTCAAGGAAATCACACATGGAAATCAGGGGAAAGAAACACCTAAATAATGGAGCAAAATATCAGCAAAAAGCAGACAAAAATTATTAAATACAGACAAAACAAACCAAATACCTGACTATAATTTACTATCATCTTCCTCACAAATACAGATTCAAAATTGATAATATAATCTCTTCAAATTTTATTTACAATCTGCTGTATATCATCACATTTAAATTCTCTCTATAATAAAAGTATGATTCTCAAACCAAAGTATTTGTCTAGCGGCATCACACTGCTGCTAAAATAAGTATGTACCTATTTTGTAATTAATAGTTTAATGCCTGTCTCTTCAACTGGGGTGTGTTTTGTGAGGTTAAGGTTTATGTTGATTTTGCTCTTTGCTAAATCTTCAGACTATGCATATCACTTAACAGACACTCAGTGTGATGGTTAATACTGAATGTCAACTTGATTGGATTGAAGGATACAAAGTACTGAACTTGGGAGTGTTTGCGGGGGTGTTGCCAAAAGAGATTAACATGTGAGTCAGTGGGCTGGGGAAGGCTGATCCACCTTTAATCTAGTGGGCACAATCTAATCACACTCTAGCAAATATAAAGGAGGCAGAAAAATGTAAAAGGCAAGACTGGACTAGCCTCCCTACCTATGCCTCTCTCCCTTGCTGGATGCTTCCTGCTCTCACACCTTGTACTCCAAGTTCTTCAGCTTTGGGACTGGGACTGGCTAGTCTTGCTCTTCAGCTTACAGACAGCCTATTGTGGACCTTGTGATCATGTAAGTTAATACTTAATAAATTCCCCTTTATATATATATATATATATATATATATATATATATATATACATATACTTAATATATAAATACTTAATAAATTCTCCGTTTTATATATATATAAAATGTATATATAAAACATATATATAAAACATATATATATAAAACATATATATATATATATAATGTTCATGGCATGTCTTACATTAGCATTACTAGCAGTATTTCAGAATAAATCTTAAACTGTACTTTTTCTCAATTAAGTTTAAAAGATATACACACATATATAAACACACACTTCTGGATTTTCAATTGGGGGTCGTAATGCAGTTCTATAAAAATCAATTTTTATCATGAAAATAAGTTAAATAAATCTGACTAAAATTCAGAATATATATAGTATACCTATATATAAGTATATATATATATATAAATATATATATATATATTTCTATTAGTTCTGCCTCTCTAAGAGAACCCTACTATACTCAGTAAATGTATGTTTACAGATGGCATGTGTGTTAGCATTGCCAGTTAATCTTAAATTCTTTTAACAGTTTATGACAGAAGAAGAATAATTTTTGGCTGTCTTTCTAAATTGAAATTCAGAGATTGAAATTTTAGCACTAAAATTAGGCCAATTTAATTAACACCAAACTTTATATTAAATTTTGTTTCAAGAAATCATTTTTTCTGCTTATGGCATGTCTATTAGCATTCTAACAGTATTTCAGAATAAATTTTAAACTATATTTTTTCTTAATTAAGTTTAAAAGATATGCACACACATACAAACACTTCCGGATTTTCAGTTTTGGGTTGTTATTTTATAAAACGTTATTTTATAAAAATCTATTTTTATCACAAAAGTTAGTTAAATTTGAAATAAATTTATGAAGGATCTCTCATCTATAAACCTCCATTAATTAGACAAAACTAAGTATGTCAGTTCCAGATGTCTAGTTAATTACTTGATATTTTGATCCCAAAAAGTATTGGACACTTATATAAGAAGCAGAAAAAAACATATGGAAGAAACCTTGGAGATCATGTACTGGTAACATCTTTTTCCCAATGCAATTTTCAAAATTATTTCTAAATAAACACCATTTGACTAATTGTTACTTGGTAAAATTATAATGTATAAGGGAAAGATGGATTCTGGATGCAGATTGATCTGGCTTTGAAGTGACTTTTGTCTTGGGCATCAATTGCCCATGTGCTATATGAAAGTAATATTCTCTAAGCTATTGAAAATCTAATGGTAACAATATATGAGTAGGTTCTAGCATATCCTGTCACATACAGTAGATGCTCAATAAATACCATTCATTTCATTGATACTACAGCAGTGGTTCTCAGAGTGTTGTGTGGGGATGCCTGATGATCCTTGCCATTCTTTTAAAGGATTGTGCTACTTTCATACTAACCTGCTTGCTATTTGATTTTTTTTACTCTCTTTCTCTCACACAGGGCACAGTGGAATTTCTTTGAGGCTACGTACTAAGTGAAGATGTCATTGCTCTGACATACATCATCGTGTGTGTGTGTGTGTGTGTGTGTGTGTGTGTGTGTTTACTTTAAATTTCAAACATGGGAAATATAAAGAGATATATTCTTTGAAAACCCACGATTTGGAGTCTGTCAATATTCTTTAAGACTGCAAAAGTGTTCTGAGGCAGAATTTTGAGACTGAAACATAGTACCCTGTACACTCAGTTTTGACCCTCCCATGAGCACTAGATATAAATGTGAGTGGATATTCCATGATAGAAAATGGCTCTGCCTTGATTACCTGACTCACTTGTACCAGGATTGCCCCAACATCACTCACTCCTTGTTCACTCTTTAGGGAACTATTTGAACTCTTTCAGAAGACTGATACCTGATAATCCAGTAGTACTTTTCCCAACATTTCACGTTATTGCAAGTTGCATTATAGTGAACAGAATTTTATGAAAGACATGAGATATATTTCCAGTCCTACTGAGTGTATCATTTTGTTTTGTCAGACAAATATAATTATGGCTGAAAATTTATTTAAAAAATCTAAAAGTCATAATTGACTCTTTTCTTACTTAACCTGCATAATCAATTGGTCGAGTCCTATTGATTTTTCTCCTCAATAGCTCTCCGACTTCTCTTCTTTGTGTCCCCACTGCATCAATATTGTTCAAGCAACCGCCACTCTTCCCGAATTCATTAGAGCAGCATTCTATCTGACACCTATCCACTGGGATAAATTCAAAGAAACTTGATTTTAGTATTTCATTTCAGCAATTGTCTTCTTTGAAATATGGTTAAAAATATTGTCAATTTTTTCTTTGCCCCCATTCCTGGGTGGGCTAAGCTCTCAATGAATCATGACATTGAACTCTGCTTTGAATGAGTTGTTCAGCAGTGCATAGAAGGTGCCTCATAGCCATGGGCATCAATCCAGAAACTTTCAGTCTGTGCCTTGTACCAAGTCTGCATATATCTAGATAAAATGAATCTGTCAGCCTACTTTGACAATAAAATGATGGGAATATGAAAAGCTGAATTAAATCTAAGACCAGGTGAATTCTGAGAGAAGTCAGAGTAGAGAAAGGCCGTCATAGAGATAGGAAATCTTAGACTATTCTGATTCTGAATTCCAACAAATGTAACTAAAAAAGATCAGATTAAAACTGTTTACTTGTCAGGTATGTGTCCTGGGACTAAAGGCATTTTCTATGTTAAATATAATTAAATGACCTACGGAATAAAAGAATGTCTTAAAAATATTTATCAATATTTCCTATCAGAGAAATGTTACTTATAAATATTTATTATATTTTGAATAATGAATATGAATAAAAAGTGACAAGGAGTATATTTCTATTAAATTAGTCATGTGTAAATTACATAAGCAATTGTTTAAAAATATCACATATTTTCAATGGATAAATAAAATATTTTAAAAGGTAAATGAGTAACGTAAAATAGTCATACTGACGAATTTATGCATTCATTAGAAGAAATTGCTTCTGAGGCTTTCTTGTGTTGCTGGAATACAAAAATCAAAACAGCAAAAACTGTATTATTCAACACAACTTTACATACAATTTATTGTTAGTGTCAATGACATAGCAGTTAATTAGACCTAGCTATGTTCTCAAAGGACTTCACTGTCCCTTGCAGAACAATAGGCAATAATAATCATTTTCCTCAAAAAAACTACATTAACAAAATGTGAGATTCTGATGCATGAATCCATCTTAGCTTTTGGAATATGTACTGTCTAGCATTATCAGCATTGTTGGTGAGATCTCAGTAGCATGCAAACGTGTGAAAAGTAAAATCACATTTCATCCTAATAGAGTTACAAATTGGGATTGTTTTTCTCTACCAAGTACTCTGAATGAAATATTGCTGAAATTAAAAACTGAAATGTAAAGGAGGATGATTGGGTCTTATTTTATATTATTTGGTGGCAAATTTGGAATTCAGCAGTTAGTTGATGGCTTAAGTCTGTATAACATCTTGAAGGACTGATTTTTAGTAAATGTACATCATATACAAATAGTTTTTCAACACTGTAAATTAAATAAAATCTGGAACAATTGATAAGAAAAATTCTCATCTTAAAAATTCTAGAGTGAGGTTTTTAACTTGAAATTCTCAGAGTGAGACTTTGTGTATCAAAGTGGGGTGCTATACTCTTTTGTTGGAGCCTCTTCAATTCCAAGGAGTCTTAGGGTCACTTAATGCAACTCTACACTTAGGAAGTCGTTAAAGTTGCATCTTCCTTAGTAACTGAGCAGCAAATGTCCTATTTGGTTCAACCTGAGCAGCATAAACGAATATAGAAAATGAGAGGAAAAAAATCTTAAAAAGACCTAGTAAGATCAAAATATGGTTATGCTGTACAAAAATCAGTTCTTTAGTGATATGTTTTATTCCCATGGCAATCAACTTATGAATCATAATCTAAATAGGTCTATGTAAACTGGTAAATATAAATGGTCATACCTTGAACTTATTAGACAATTACCTAGTGATTTCTAACAGTACATATTGTGACAAAATTCCTATAGAAAGTTATATCCCCGATGTTCATCAAAATGCTTCGGTTCTGTAACATCAAAACATGTTACTTTCCCAACATATATATTATTTTCACAACACTTCTAAAAGTAGGAACATATCTATAGGGGATAATGAATGAAGAGGTAATTTGCAGTAAAAGAACTCCTTTTAGTGCCAGTTTAAGCCATAAATGAACTTTAAGGAAGAAAGATGAGTTGACAGTGCAGTTACTTTTTTTTTTAATCTTGGACTTCATGATTCTCATTTTATTTTCTATTTTTTAAGACAATTAGTTTTTATCCTGCTCTAAATGCAGAGGGAGAGAACTAATAAATAGATACCAAATAACAAGAGGATCAGCAAAGGTAGTGTTATGCCACTTGCCTCTTTCTGAAGTACTATTTTGCCTGTTATTTCAGTCCCTGTTTTTATGACACTTTATACATCATGAAAATACCATGACTAATACTGAGAAATTGGAATAAATTTTTTAAGGACAGTGAAGTTTGACGTGTCATAAATCTCAGAAAACTCTAGAGTCATAAACGAACCAACACAATTTTCTGGATATATCTACACTCTTAATTGCTGCTAAAAATTTCTTGTTAACAAGATCATAAATTACCAAATCAAGTGCTGCACCTGAAATTTCAACTACTATTGCCATGCCACTTTTTAGGTTATTGAAATATATAAAATCCAGATGGAGATACTATATCAACATAACGTTGGCTGGGTGTGGTGGCTCATGCCTGTAATCTCAGCACTTTGAGAGGCTGAGAAGGCAGATTGTTTGAGGTCAGGAGTTCAAAACCAGACGGGCCAACATGGTGAAACTCCATCTCTACTAAATAAACAGAAAATTAGCCTGTTATGGTAGCAGGTGCCTGTAATCCCAGTTACTCCAGAGGCCGAGGCTGGAGAATTGCTTAAGTCTGGGAGGTGGAGTTTGGAGTGAGCCAAGAGCTGCCACTGCACTCCAGTCTGGGTGAGAGAGTGTGACTCTCTCAAAACAAACAAACAAACAAACAAACAAACAAAAACAAAAAGGCCCCAATAAACATAGCCTTTAGTGTTAACCTAATTTTTTAAAATTGTGGTTGCTGCTACTGGGGAGTAACCCATGTACTAAGAGAATTATATGTGGATAATGCTGATAACTTCATTGAACTACAAAAGGAATTTTGAGAAAACAAGATATGATGAGGGAGAGGGAACTTCAGAGAATCCAGAAGATGAAAACATTGTCAAGACAAATGTCTAAACAACGATTTTACTCAGAGCTAATTCTATATCTCGGAAAGACAC
Organism: Leontopithecus rosalia; assembly: GCA_028533165.1. Lineage (NCBI taxonomy): Eukaryota > Metazoa > Chordata > Mammalia > Primates > Cebidae > Leontopithecus > Leontopithecus rosalia. The sequence goes on from CM052661.1 coordinate 101,389,849, forward strand.
AATGGTCTGCATAAAAAGCAATATTATACATAATTTAAAAGCTCTTAGTTCCTTGGAATGGATCTACATTCCATCTCTTAGAATTTATAAGTCATAATGCATTAGATATAGTATTGGCTACCATTGCAAATATTAATTATAATTTTAGAGTATTTTCAATGTATACTTAAAATACAAATAAAAACTTCCAAAATTTCTAATTGATCCTTTTATTATCTATTTTCAAAAACATCTGTATATTATTCCTACGTGTAGCAAAATAATGTAAATTGTTTTCATGACATTTGATACCTTCCATAATTTGACCTTTGCCCATGTCCTAAACTTTCACATGCTGCTTCCCACAGAGGTGTTCCTCCTACCTCTATTCAGAACAATCTAAATTCTGTTTCTAAGATATGGCAGTGTGTTTCATTGCTATACAAATTTAGTCAAGGTGTTACCTCTTCTTAAAATTTCTCCTGCATTCCGGCCTGCCACAAAATATCTCATTATCTTTAAAGTGCTAGCACATCACTTTGCTATAAATCCTTTTCTGACCCTGATCCATGAACTGACTGTTACCTTTAATTAATCCTCTCTCTAAGCCTGGCATCTATCATGGTGAGTACCATATTCAAATTCACTTCATTGTTTAAATGTTGGTCTCTTCTTATTAAACCGCAACTAAGGTGGGGATAATAGCAAATTCAACTGTGTGAATCCAGTGTATAGTACACTGCCTCATAGGAATGAAGTCCTCAAGACATGTTGTATGAGTTGAAAATAATAGATAAGATACTAAACAGGTTGCCAATAGATAGATCCGTGAGTGGTTGAGAGCTGGAACCCTAGAATTAGACCTGTGAATCCAAGTGTGTGTGCCCTTAGAAAGTTAAATACTATTTCAAAAATTGGGCCATATAGATAGTGAGATAGTGCATGCAAAATGGTTGTCAGGGAAAATAGCCTATGGTAAGTCATAAATAATATTATATCACTGTGATATTGAATAAGTTAACAGTATAATTATCTACACTATTTCTATAAACAAGATTTTGTAAATTGCAACCAAGGGCTAAGAACGTATAATCTCTTTCAAATTCTTGATTTATGCTGCAGATAGCAATTATTTGACAGCTGCATTGGATTTTGCCATCACAGCCACTGCAAAGACTCAGGGATCAGTTACCTTATCCTTGACCATGTAATCAAAATTTAGACCTGGGAGACAGTATGCGCCGGGCATTACTGTGACCCCCCTCCATTTGCCATTTATTTTCCTGGTAATTGAGGAGCGGAAGGATCTAGCAGTGCTGTGATTCCATAGAGGAAGGATAGCAACTGAGGTAAATATGCACCAAATACAACACAGAACCAGAAAGAAACAACTTCTCTCAAATACCACTTGATACGTTTGTGAAATATGAGTACTGTACATGCTAGACAACACATAAAGGCAAATATCTACTATAGTGACTAAATGAGGAAATCTAGTGAAGAATTTTTTATCCTATGATTTTAAAATATAAATTATAAATTTTAGAATAGTTTTTAAAATATCAATTTTTAATACTCATATTTATTTACTATATAAAATGTTTTATTGCAAACATTCTATGTTTATTCACCCAATGCTGTAGCAGAACAGAAGCACGGCTTTGTATAAATATTAAGAAGATGAACAAAGTTAAAATCTAGGAAGTAGAGCAGGTTTCTTAGAGATAAGATTCTGTAGAATAATTGGTACAAATCAATCTGAATTTGTTATTCTGACCTGTCAAAACAAAGAGACAATTAAAAATTATAGTAAGAATTTTATGTGACTAGTGTAAGTATATATTTTTATCTAAATAAGAAACCATATGTTTGAGGGATAAACTCAGTATGACATTCAAAGAACCCTGGATTTCAAGCCTCAGGCTTTTTCCGTAAGCGATAGTCCTTTCTACCTGTAAGAGAGTGTTAATCAGGGAAATGAAAGCAGCAAAAGAGAGATAACATTTACAAGTACAATTTCATGCATTAGGAAATTACCTCTTGGTCCTTTTAAATGTATGGATGTAAAAAGGGATGATACAATTGTAGTCATTCAACTAATCTTAGATATAGGATAGTATCTCAACCACACATTGAATTTACCATTAAGCTTTTCCTATATTTTATTTTGCTCAGTGTAGCAAAATATCTTAGACTTTTCCCCAATAGCATCAAATGATGCTCTCTAAATATCCAAACAAGGAGAAACTGGCTAAATAATTTATGAAACATTCAAAAACTAGAAAATTACTATTGATATATATTTAGAAAGTAGTTACATTAACATAGTCTAACTTTAAAATATTTAAAATAAACATTACAAAATAATATATATACATATTCATAATCTATATGTATTATATATTTATATTTATATAAATATAAATATATAGGACATATGAATTAGTTTTATACTCTGATTTTCTAAGCTTGTTTAAGCGGGCCTCTGATAACTATGGTTACACATGAAGCATTTTGATTTTAAATTATTTTCACCATATCTAAGCAAACCAAATGTTAAGCACAATCCTTTGAACAATTTACTTAAGCAAATCTCTTGAGGGATTATTAGCCAGAACATCATATATGACTTTATTTTCCTTATAAAACAAAACAATCAGTAAAATCTTAGTGAACTAAAGTAAGCTAAATTATATAGAATCATTTTACAGAATTCCATGAAAGGACGGCAAGTTTGTAAAATACTGTAAAATGGCACCATTATGGCAAGCACTTTTTTCTGTAGATACTGTTTGCCACTCAGAAATTTTTTTAAACAGTTAGCTCAGAAAATGTTTACAGTGCTCAAAGCACAAATATATATGTTCATAGACAAATATTTTTTCAAGATGAGTAGCTTTTGTTATAAATAAAGTTATGTATTTTTTTGCCGTTAAATTTTGTTGAATTTCTTCAAATACCTGCATCATGATTTTAGAGTTTAGCTTGCCTACTGTGAGATCTAGAAAAATTATTTAACCTTGATATAAATCAATTTCCTCCCTCTAAAATTGATCAGTAACAAACTGATACCCAAAAGTCATATGGGAATTAAATTAGTTGAATACATGCAAAACATGTTTGTGAAATTGGCCAGAAGATTGTTAGGATCCAGAAAGTCAACTGGCTTTTGATAATGTCATTAACATGATCATCTTTATTATTTAGGGGACTCTACAATTCCTCAATCTAATGGTCATCTATAAATAGGAGTCTTGAGTAAGGTATACTTGGTATTGTTTCCTATAATAAGCTACCTACAATTTAATGTTAATTACTTTTCTCTGCAATGAGAGTATTTTCTAAATATTAAAGGAAAAGAGTATGTATTCAATCACACCCAAAACAGTGAAATGTGGGCAGCTGTTTTCAGAGGCTGAGTAGGCTTTATTCCAAAGCTCTGCCACTAAAATAAAATAAAAATAAAAATATCTTTTTCTTTGGAAATGAGTATTTCTCCAATCTTTGATGAAGAAAAGTACAATAAAGCCTTATATAAAAGTGAATTTTCATTAGGGAAAAATTAAAGTTAAAGACTCTTACCCCATGACTGTTGAAAAGAGGAAACTCATAAACATAACATTTAATTCAGTATAATAAAATCCAAAGGGATTGTTTCTTCAAGACTGAGAAAAGTCACGAAAATATACAGAAAAGATGGAGTGTTTCCATTAAATCTATTTGTTTCAATAAAAGGAGATTATACAGTGACCTTTTCTGTAGCTGCCTTGGTTTCTCCATTTTTAATCATTATGCAAGATTCGGTAGAAATTCTTGCTGACACTTTGCTCCTCAGGGGGCAATTAAGAGTAGTGAATTCACTGGAAACTGAAAATGATTCCACGTTACTACTGAAAATGACAGGACAGAGGCCCAGATATTTTGACTGTCAAGACACTCTTCCAATATTAAATAACGCAAGAATCCACAAAGTTGTTCTTAAGGAAAATTGCATATTCTAAAGAAAGTACTAAAAATACCTTACAAATAGAATGACTTTAATAGTTATAATTGATGTTATGTTATACAAAATATAGAGCTATAGTCCTATATTTATCATTTGTATATTTATATGAATTTCTTCCTGGAAAATGTGCTATATTGGTTTTTGTCTACCTTCCCTTTTTCTATTTTATGTTTCAAACATAGTTTATCTCTGCACTAATTTGTTTAACCAAAGCAATTTAACATAAACAAAACAATTACAGTGATCATTTATGAAGTATTTGTATGTTTTCAAAAAGTTTTTCAGTATAAGCAATCTAAAAGACTTTTATTTATTTACACAGTCAGATTTTTTGTTGGACATTGATATAGTTTTTATGCTGTAAGAATATTTATAACAATCTGAGATGAATGACTTTGAGCTAAAATCTTAGATACATACCTGATTCTATCCTTTAGTAAAAATGTCTTTTTTTTTTTTTTTGAGATGGAGTTTTGCTCCTTACCCAGGCTGGAGTGCAATGGCGCGATCTTGGCTCACTGCAACCTCCGCCTCCTGGGTTCAGGCAATTCTCCTGCCTCAGCCTCCTGAGGAGCTGGGATTACAGGCACGCGCCACCATGCCCAGCTAATTTTTGTATTTTTAGTAGAGACGGGGTTTCACCATGTTGACCAGGATGGTCTCGATCTCTTGACCTCGTGATCCACCTGCCTCGGCCTCCCAAAGTGCTGGGATTATAGGTGTGAGCCACAGCGCCTGGCCTGTTTAGTAAAAATTTCTAAAAATATATAACTTAACAAAGGGCAGGGATACTTTTGCAAGGATTTCAGCTATATTGCCATATTGGTAGCACCAGTTTGCACAGCCATGAACCCTATGCGAGTATGCCTGTATTATTTTTGAATTACATATATTTAATGTGTACATCATAATGTTTTCACACATAGTGAAATGATAAATTAAGCAATTGACAAATCCATCACTTCACATAGTATGTGTGTATGTGGGAGTGTGAAAGTGATTATGTGTGGTAAGAGCACCTAATATTCCCTATGTGTTGGGGGAGGATCCAGTGGGGGGTAATTGAATCATGGGGGCAGTTTCCCTCATGCTATTCTTGTGATGGTTTTATAATGGGCTTTCCCCATTGCTCGGTTCTCATACTTCTCACTCCTGCCACTTTGTGAGGAAGAATATGTCTGTTTTGTTTTCCCTTATGCCGCGAGTGTAAGTTTCCTGAGGCCTCACCAGTCATGATGAACTGTGAGTAAATTAAACCTCTTTCCTTTATAAATTACTCAAGGTATATAAAGGTGTCTTTATTAGCAGTGTGAGAAGAGACTAATAAATACTGTTCTAAGAAAAGTTTCTTTTGACCTTTTTAGGTAGATTTCAACTTGAGTTACATTATCTTCTTTGAAGAAGATATATATTATCTGATCTTTTTTGAAAAATATGATCACTATGGCCACATATTTAAGCTACTAAGAAGGGACAAAAAATGAAATAAAATATATGTACAAATTATATATATATATATATAATACATGATATATATATATATATATATCATGTATATATTTCAGTTTCCTAAAGCCTAGACCCTTGCTCTCAACCCCAACTTGTATATACAATTTCCTACTGATGTAGTCACTTTCATGCCGCATCTTTTGGAAGCTGGACCCTACGCCTTCCTTAATGTCCTATTTCTATAAGCATACCTCGTAAATACAGCAGAAAAGAAGTGCTGTCTGTGATGTGCATCAGCAATAAGCCTGCATTGCCTTCAAATAATACAAGCATTTGACTGTTCTCACTGATACCTTTTTGGTTCATTTTACTGTTATTTCTTTACTAGCTGGTAAAAAATAACCTCCCAATTGTTCTGTTCTTGGATTCTTGACAAGTTTAGTTTACTCACAAAGCATCCAGAATAGCCTTATAAAAATTAAGTCACTCCTGGCCCTTCCATGATCAAAACCCCACAATGTCTTTTCATCTCACTATAAGTAAAAGTCAAATCCCTTAAATTAATCTTCAGAGTCCAACTTGATTCACCTCAGACAGTTCTTCTCTGACCCCTGACTCTGTTTACTGTTCTTCCCACCCTTTTTCAGTCGGCTTCACCCACACTGTGCTCCACACAGGCTCTTCCTGCAGAGTGTGCTTCAGCTCCACTCCCTCACCTCCCTCAAGACCACTCTGAAGCTGCTATTTTGGGTCTGCTTTGACTCATCTAGTTAATTTTTAAAACCACAACCCTTTCACTCCTGGCGTGCCTCAGCTCCTGCCACCATTTTATTTTCCTGTAGAGCTCTTACCCGGGAAATTCTACTACTAGTCCAAAGTACTATTTGCAGACTTTCAGGGTTCCTGGGTATGAAGATATATATCCCTGTTTATTCCCAGGTGCTTGACAGTCTCCCATGACAGGAGAATGTATCTCTCCCTCCTATTTGGTCCTGCAGCCTCCCTAGTCTAGTGGGTTTAAGAGAAGGTGACATACTTTACATTTAAATAGAAACAATAAGAACAATTATATACTTTGACTATTACAATTTTTTTTACTGCCATGAGAACTCTTTCTTCCAAAAAGAAGTACTCCCTTAAGTTAGTAAATGCAGTAATCTGGTAGAGTTTATCCCTATTTGAAAATACACTTTTAGAGGAGACAAAAGAAAAAGAATTTTAAAATAAAGCACACCTGCAGGATCTAGAAAATAGTATCAAATGGCAAATCTAAGAGATATTGGTCATAAAGAGGAGATAAAGAAAGAGACCGGGGTAGAAAGTTTATTCAAAGGGATGGTATTCTCAGTTATTCTGGCAATTTTTTATGGCTACATAGTATTCCATGGGGTATATGTACCACATTTCCTCTATCGAATCCACCATTGATAGTCTCATACCTTGATTTTGTGTCTTTGCTATTGTCAACAGTGTTGCGATGAACAAACAAGTGTGTGTATTTTTTGGTAGAATAATTTATCTGCTTTTGGATATATATACAGTAATGAGATTGCTGGGTCAAATGATAGTTCTTTGAGAAATCTCCAAATAGCTTTCCATAGAGGCTGAACTAATTTGCATTCCCACTAACAGTGTAGAAGCGTTTTCTTTTCTTCACAGCCTCACCAGCATTTGCTATTTTTTTGACTTTTTAATAATAGTTATTCTGACTGGTATGAGATGATATCTCTTTGTGGTCTTGATTTGCATTTTTCTGATTATTAGTGATGTTGAGCAATTTTTCACGTTTGTTGGTCACTTGTATGCCTTCATTTGCAAAGTGTTTATCGATGTCTTTCCCCACTTTTTAATGGGTTGTTTGTTTTTTGCTTATTAAATTGTTTAAGTTCTTTGTAGATTCTGGATGTGACATATTTGTCAGATGCATAGCTTGAGAATCTATTCTCCCATTTTAGGTTGTCTGCTTACTCTGTTGACAGTTTCTTTTGCTGTGCAGAAGTTTAATTAGGTCCCACTTGCCAACTTTTATTTCTGTTGCAATTGCTTTTGAGGATTTAGACATAAATTCTTTTCCAAACCCAATATCAAGAATAGGGTATCTTATGTTTTATTTTAGGATTATAATAGTTTGAACTTTTAGGTTTAAATCTTTAGTCTAACTGTGTTATTTTTGTATATGATGAAAGGTAGCGGATGAATTTTATTCTGCTGCATATGGCTAGCCAGCTATCCCCAGCATCATTTATTAAATAGGGAATCATTTCTCCTTTGCTTTGTTGTTGTTGTTGTTGTTGTTGACTGTCAAAGATCAGATGAGTGTAGGGATGTGGCTTTATTTCTGAGTTCTCTATTCTGTTCCATCTTTCTATGTGTCTGTTATTATAACAGTACCATAGCTCTTTTGGTTACTGTAGCCATACAGTATAGTTTGAAGATGGGTAATCTGACACCTCCAGCTTTGTTGTTTTTAATTAGGATTGCTTTGGCTATTTGGGCTCTTTGTATATTAATTTTAGAATAGTGTTTTTACTATTCTAAAATGTTAAAAATGATATTGGTAGTTTGAATGGCATTGAATCTGTGGATAGCTTTGGCCAGTGTGGCCATTTTAACAATATTATTTCTTCCAATCTGTAAGCATGGTCTGTTTTTCTATTTGTTTGTGTCACCTATAATTTCTTTCATCAGTGTTTTGTAATTCTTTTTGTAGGGATGTTTTATCTACTTGGTTAGCTATGCTACTAGGTAATTTATTTTATTTTATTTTAGTCACTGTTGTAAATGGGATGCTCCTCTTGATTTGGCTCTCAGCAAGAAGATTACTGGTGTACAGAAATCCTATACTAATTTTTGTAATTTGATCTTGTTTCTTAGAACTTAAGTCATTTATTGGTTCCAGGAGCCTCCTGGCAGAGTCCTTAGAGTTTTCTACTTATAGAAGCATATCATATGTTAAGAAAAATAACTTGACATCTTCTTTTTCTACTTCGATGACTTTTGTTTCTTTCTCTTTCCAGATTGCCCTAAGATCTCCAGGATCATGTTGAAGCAAAGTGGTGAGAGTAGGCACCCTTTTCTTGCTCCAGTTGTCAATGGTAATGCTCCCAGCTTTTGCACATACAGTATGCTGTTGGTTCTGTGTCTGCCATGATGGCTTTCACAATTTTGGAGTATGTTCCATTGATGCCCAGATTCTTGAGGGTTTTTATCATGAACGAATGCTGGATTTTATTGAAGGCTTTTCCTGTGTCTATGAGATGATGATTTAATTTGTCTTTAAGTCTGTATATGTGGTAAGTTCCATTCATTAACTTTTGTATATTGAACCAACCCCGCACCCCAGAAGTAAGGCCAACTTAATAGTTGTAAATTAACTTTCTGACTTGCTGCTGGATTCAGTTTGCTAGTATTCTGTTGAGAATTTTGCATCCATGTTCATTAGGGATATTGGTCTTTAGTTTTCTTTTTCATTGTGTGCTTGCCAAATTTTGGTATCAGGGTGATGTTGGCTTCATAGAATTACTTGTGTAGGATATCCTCTTGCTCTGTTTTTTGAAGTAGTTTCAGTAGGAATGGCACCAGCTCTTTTTTGCCCATCTAGTAGAATAGTAGAATGCGGCTGTACATGCATCTGGTCCAGTGTTTTATATGGTTAGTAGGTTTTTTTTTTTTTAACAGATTCCATTTTAGACCTTGATGTTGATCTGTCCTCAGGATTTCGATTATTTTCCTGATTCAATATTGGGAAATGACTGTATTTCTAGAAATCTATCCATATTGTCTTGATTTTTCATTTCTGTGCATAGGGATATTCAAAATATTTTGAATACCACTGAGGATATTTTGTGTTACTGTGTTATCAGTTATAATTTCACCTTTGTCGTTTCTGATTGTCTTTATTTTGATCCTCTTGTTTTCTTTGATAATCTAGCTCAGAGGTCCCCAACCTACTAAGAATCAGGCTGCACAGCTTGGGGCCAGTGAGGTGGCAAGTGATCATTACCACCTGAGCACCTCCTGTCAGATCAGCAGCTGCATTAGGTTCTCACAGGAGTGCAGACCCTTCTGTGAACTGCACATGTGAGGGATCTAGGCTGTGCACTCCTTATGAAAATCTAACTAATACCTGATGATCTGATGTGGAGCAGTTTCATCCCAAACCCCACCCATCTCTCCTATCCTTGGAAAAATTGTCTTTCACAAAACCGGTGCCTGGTGCCAAAAAGGTGAGGGATCACTGATCTGGCCAGTACTCTATCAACCTTGTTTATCCTTTCAATAAACAAACTTGTGATTTCATTCTTTGTATGAATTTTTGGGTTTTGATTTTATTGAGAATAGCTCTGATTTTAGTTGTTTATTTTCTTCTGTTAATTTGGAGGTTAGTTTATTCCTGTTTTTATATTTTCATTTTGCAGTAACATATTCATTTATTATCATTATCAAGTATATGTACCATACATAATTGTGTGTGCTACACTTTTTTTTGGGAAAATGTCAACTTTTATCTATCTATTTCTTTATCTATTTATTTATTATACTTTAAGTTCTGGGGTACATGTGCAGAACGTGCAGGTTTGTTACATAGGTATACATGTGCCATGGTGGTTTGCTGCATCCATCCCCCCATCATCTACATCAGGCATTTCTCCTAATGCTATCCCTCCCCAATACCCCACCCCCTGTGATCCCTCCCCTAGACCCCCAACCCCTGACAGACCAGTGTGTGTGATGTTCCTCTCCCTGTGTCCATGTTCAACATCCACTTATGAGTGAGAACATGTGGTGTTTGGTTTTCTGTTCTTCTGTCAGTTTGCTGAGAATGATGGTTTCCAGCTTCCTCCATGTCCCTGCAAAGGACATGAACTCATCCTTTTCTGTTTTTCTAGTTCAACCAGGTGTGATATTAGATCATTAATTTGAGATTTTCTGTTTGAAGTAGGTGTTTAGCACAATAAGCTTTCCAATTAATACTGATTTTGCTATATTCCAGGTATTTTGGTATGTTGTCTCTGTTTTCATTTGTTTCAAAGAATGTTTTGGTTTGTGTCTTAATTTCTTTGCTTCCTTTATCTTAGGATTAATTTCTTTGCTTCCTTTGCAAAGTCATTCATGAGAACGTTGTTTAACTTTCACATAATTGTGTGATTTTTTTTAGAGATTTTTTAATATTGAATTCTATTCTTCTTCCACTGTGGTCTGAGTCTATAAGTAGTATGATTTTGATTTTTAAAAAGTTTATTGAGACTTGCTTTATGACTGAGCTCGTGATTGATCTTAGGGTATGTTGTTTGTCCAGATGAGAAGAATGTATATTCTGTGGTTGTTTGGTGGATTTTTCCGCATATGTCTATTAGGTCTAACTGGTCAAGTGTTGAATTTAAGTCCTGAATTTCTTTTTTAGTTTCACATAGGCCCTATTTTTGAAAGACATTTGTATTTACGTTCAAGAGGCCTAGGTCTGTCATTTCTTAGTGGTTTTGTCATCTCTTAGTGTTGCTTTTCTTTCCTTTTCTTTTGGCAGGCTTGGTATCACTACCTTAGTTTATAAAGTAAGTTGAAGGAATTTGCTCTTATTTTCCCCCAAATTTCTGTGAAACTGTTATTATATCTTCATTATATGTTAAATAAGATTCATCAGTAAAACCATCTGGTGCTGGAGGTTTTATCGGGAGGGGAAGAGGAAGGTTTTATTTATAAATGTAATTACTCTAATAAAAGAAAGCTGTTTATATTTACTATATATTCTTGAGTCTAATTTGTTAAGTTATATCTTTCAATGAATTTGTTCACTTCATTAAAATTGACGAATTGAATGATACGAAGTTAGTCATATTTTGTCATTTTATCAGTGCTTACACATCAATATTGAAATATTCTTATTTTGTTATTGATAATGGTATGTATTTTTTCTTTTTCCCTTCATTTTACATATACCTTTTCAGTTTTAATATTCTCAAAGTATCATTGTTGAGCATTATTAATTTCTGTAATTTTTTCAACTTTTATTTTAGATTCTGGGGGTCATGTGCAGGTTTGTTACAAAGGTACATTACACGATGCTAAGGTTTGGGTTATGGTTAAACCTGTCACCCAGGAAGTGTTGTGTGTTGTTCTGTTTAATGCTTTTTGTGGTCTTTATTATTTCTTGGCTTCTTCTAACTAGATTCAGTTGGCTGTTCTCTATAATCCTAAGATAAAATCTCAGAAAATTGATTTGAAGGATATCTTTTATCTGAAGATAAATATGGCAAGTCTTAAATTTCTCTAAGAGCAATGCATTACCTTCATTCCATGAATTTTAATAGACTGAATTAAAAAATTATTCAATAAAAATGTTTTCTAAAACGTTTTGTTTATTTGGACACATGTGCTATTTAAAATTGGATTGCCTCATTTCCATATGCATTCTCTAGGCATTGTCTGTACGTTTCTTATCCGCTTACATAATTAGTTCAAACTAGCTCCCCTTCTTTGCCAGAATATTGAACTATATTATCCTGCTCATATGGCAACATGAATTGCATTTGAAAGGAGAAACACTTTCCTCAAATGTCTTTGCTGTTAGTCCATTTAAAACTGTTTTCATTAGAATGCATTTCAGTATCTTGAAAAAATATGAAAAATTAGAAACACCAAAAAAGCCACAACCGATCTGCAAACCAACAGTTAATGTCTAATGTCTGTGAGTGTATGAAATTCTATAAATAAGTCCTAGTAATACCAATTCCGTAGATTTGTAGTCGCTAAAACAGACCGAGGGTATTGGTAAGGTTTATGTTGAGCTTTACTGATGAACGTTTTTGTGCTTGTGTTACCTTCATTTTCACAATAATATTGCAATGTTTTCATTAATATTATGCTCGCATTGCATAGTTTTGTTTCTGAGTGACAGAAACAAAAAAGTCTTTAGTGCTTAAAAAGTTTAGAAATAAATTTTGAATTCAGTGTTTTATCCTATATTTTTTACTTCAACTTGTAATCCTTACTAGAGAATTTTCCACGTAAAAGATATTGCCTGTTTTACATGACACCCTTGGGATAAAAGTAACCCCTTCTACATTAAATTTGGTAAAAAAAAAAAAAAAACGATCACAGACTTATCTATTTAAGTTTACCAAATTTGTACGTTTTCAGAATTACACTTCTTGACTTACCATCTGAGAGGTTATATAATGAATAGCAAATTCTTTCCCCTAACTCTAAATATAATCTCAGCATAATGCAATTTGAAATTTGCTGTTCATCAGCAACTTCCTATGATATAAAACTTCTTCCAAAGAGCTCTGTTAACTGAGTTTTGCAATAAATGTGATATTAATCACAGGTTTCAAACATGTCATACTTTAAATTTCCTGATAATCTTCAACATACTTTTCCTCCATCTTAATGTTTCAAAGGGAAAATTTAATGACAATTAGTTTTCAGTGACAGCCGGTGACTCTGCATGAAGGCATGAGGTTGTGTACTGCCTCTCTCTTTTTTAAACAAAATAATTCATTGATCTCATATGTTTCCATTCTGCCAGCAACATTTCCCTTATGACTGTCCTAAAAATAGAGAAAACATGAGCCAACACTAATGTGCCATTCTATTTTCAGTGAGTGACTTTGTTTTGCTTTCTTGATTGATTTGACTGGAGTCACAAAATGTGAGCCTTATTTTCTGTCAACTGCATCAATCCAGAGAGACTAGTTCTTACTCAAAATAGCATGGCCAGTGAATAATAAGCCAGTTGATGACTCAAGACAAACGCAGCTCCACCTTTTGCAGTTGAGCAAGTTACTTACTTAATACAAGCATTTTCTCGTAAATAAAATAATGCCACACAAGTGGACATCATGAGGGAAAATGTGCAGAAGATATTCTAGCATCTGAAAATGGATTGTAGATATTCAATCTTGTTACCATTACCAGAGTCACAATAGGTAGAAGAGCAATTGCAGGTGAGTTTTGCATAGAAACTGTTTTTCCTTCCCTCTTTCCTTCTCTTTCCTTCTCTTTTCTTCTTCTTCCTTCCTTCCTTCCTTCCTTCCCTCCCTCCCTCCTTCCCTCTTTCCTTCCCTCCTTTCCTCCCTCCCTCCCTCTTTCCTTCCTTCCTTCCTTCCTTCCCTCCCTCCCTCCTTCCTTTCTTCCTTCCTTCCTTCCTTCCTTTCTTTCCTCCTTCCCTCCTTCCTTTTTTATCTTTTGCTAAGCATTTTTCTTCAGTAAACACTGATTAAAACATCAGGTAGTATAATTCCTATTATGCTTTCACTTGAACATTGTCTTTGGAGATTCCATTCATAAACCAGTTTTTGTAACTTCTAAGTGAAAGTGCAATCAAAGGTCTACATATTTCCTTACATACCAATTTGGAGTCTAAGCGTGTCATAAGTTGGAACTGTCTATATTCCTGTAAGAAAAACAGGGACTACAGTTGCTGCCTTCATTTATAGAGGAAGTGATTGTCATAAACAGGGTCTTCACTTTTTTTTAATCCACATACTTTATGCATTATTTTGATGTAAGCATTTGAATTTCCTGCCCCAGAGAAAACATTTTAGTGCTTTATATCAATATATGGAAGGGAAATATTTACTCTGCTATGCATTTTTGTTTTATGTATCCCTCAGCACACAAAAGAACTTTTTATGATGTTTTCCCATTAATGTGTTTGTTTTAGGAAAGATGAAGTTCAGCGACCATTTTTCTTTCAGCTTTGATTTATAGGTTCTCTAAGGCTCTTGCTTCTTAATGCAAGGTGTATTGATATACTGATTTAATATAGCAACAGCCTTTATTGAGATATATCTCTGTAATGCCATTGGGGGCAATAAACCAGCTAAGATGCTTGCAATATTAAAATCAATTAAAATTTAAAAAAATGTTAAATTGCATTGTTATGATGGAATCAATTTGAAAGTTGGCTATTGAGCAATTAAGGGGAAAAAATGCACTAGGATTTCATGTTTTTCTTGCCTTTTTAACCCAGAATATGGTTTTTGTATGAGTACTACCAATGTCTTCTACTAAAGGCTGAAGTAAACTTTTCTACAAATGTGATGGCTTAACCATCCACACCTATGTTTACTTATACTTTTTAGGACTTCAAATATTAAATTTTGTAAGCTTCTGTTGCTAATTTTATATCTTAGAGAGGCACGTTGACATTTGAGGGCACTAGGCTACAATGTAATGCATTAGTACAAGAGGAAAGGACAGATGCTATACTCTAAATTATTGATAAAGAATTTTAAGGTGAAAGAGATGTGGCATAATGGGAAGAACTCCAATTTCCTTCTCTTTTCCTTTAGAAACTTCAAATATTTTAAAATGTTAGCATTTCTCCTTAATAACTGCAAGTCATTATTAGTGTGAGTAGTAGAAATGTACCGATCACACAAACACGTTTTAAATATGGGTGACTTGTATTACACTGAAGGTGTAGGGGGGTGAATTTTTTAATGCTACTTAAAAACAGAGTACTTAAAACACATGGAAGAGCAAGAGTACCTGAGAATATTTACAAGTATTAAAATGTATAGGTGAAGACCTATACAAACTGTAAAAGGGTAATGGAGGGTCTGAGAGTCTGTGGGCTGGGGCTGTTAGCAAGGTCATCGAAAGGAATTTAAACTTCACCTAGGATTCCAGAGTTATGTATGATTTAAATAATGAGAGGACAACATTGATGTAGAGTGGTCCTCTATGCGCTATCATTGTTAAAACATAGAGTATGGTTTGACTGTAAATTGTTCAAATTACATGGAAGATGCACCATATATGGGAAGAGTTCCTAGTCAATAAATTTCAGATAAAGTCATGAGAATTCCTCACATGCTCATTATAGTTGAAATCTTCTTTTTTCTCATTGTTGCACCTATAATCTGAAGACGGGTCCCTCTCCTGAGGTTAGAGTTAAACATGTAGATGGCTTTGGACCTTAAAATCTTCAGTCTGACATATGGAGTATGGAGAGTGTTACTTATTCTGGGTTTACCGAAACCAAATTGGGAAAGATAATTTGAAGCAGTGTACAATAAACAGATAGGAATCTGCTGTGTCATGATTTCACCAGCAGTTAACAAACATTTTGCTAGGATGACAGAAGTGTGGGAATGCAAGAAAAAAATGGAAAATAGGGATCTAGTAGAAAAAAAATGGTTCTAAGTAACTATCGAAAGATCTATGGAGGGGAGAGGAAAAGCGTGTGAAGAAGAATGTAGGAATGGCAGATATATAAAGAATAAAGGAAAATCTAAATGATGGTCATAAGATGGTTCATAAGTACTGACGGCTGTGATGTGGACCTTTAGGGGTTTAGTACCAAGACGTACAACTGGTAGCAAGATAAATATTAGCAGAATTCCTGAAAGCATTTAAAAAATAGTAGTATATCTAAAAACACACAAAATGAGGAGTGGGGAGCAGTGTATTCACTGATTTGAAATTTATAGTCAAAAAGTAAATGTGTCCAGTTGATTCAGGATAAATGGATAGCCAAATAGTTAGGGACTGTGTTTGGAGAATTAAAAACAATCAGATATTGGGAAAATTTAGAAGCATTACAAAATATGAGTTAATGTGGATTATCCCAGAACAATAGAGACTGTGCAAGAAACAATGAGAAAAGAAATTTTTAAAAGGCACATGGGGAGAATAGACAAGTCAGGTCAAAAGCTGCAGTATCATTGAAAGTTTACACCCTGAAAAAACACTCATTCTTTTTTAAAGAAGAGAGAAGTTGGGGATACTTTCCAAGTTGATAAAAACTACTTACCTGTCAGCTGAAAACTTGAATACTTAAGTTAGATTGGGGACACAGTTATTTTTGTCTGTTTTATATTTCTAATTTTCCCCTCTCCCTACAAACACAAATACATCTCTAAGTCTGTAAAACTCAAAAGGCTTCAAAAAATGAACTGAAATCCGATTATGTAAAACCAGAATCAAAACTTAACGTAGAGAAATTTACAATGGTATTTAAATGTCAATCTATTTCACGGGGATACAGATTAATGACATTAACATCTTTCACTTTTGCACAGATAAGGTATTTTATATTTTTATCTTTAGACTAATTATTTTTGAAAGTGATTTTAGTACAGTTTTTTTCACCTGCCTCTTCAGATTTACCTCAGCCTGTCTTTTGCTAAGTGAATTTACTTATATACTCCGTAAATTATAGTGGGACCACGTGTTGTTTCCTATCCTGATAAACTGAAATTTCTTTTTTTTTTTGAGTTTATCTCAGTTTTGCATTAACACCTTGTTTTTTACCAGGTTTCATGTGTGTTTAAAAATAATTTTAAATATTTGAAGGAGTGGAGACAAAATATATCATTTCCACATAGTTTTGTTGAGCAAACTTTTAGTTTCTTCTGAAAACATTAAGTCACAAATATTATTTCACTTATTAGTCATTCCTATTGTAGCATCATGCTTAAAATGAGCTTTAAAAATGAATCTAAATACTAATAAAATTAAACCAATGTTGAAATCACTTTGTGTGAAGAAATTTACTAAATCAGTATGAAATGTTTGTTTCCAAGTGAGAAGAAAATGTATAAACTTGAGGGACAGAAATCTACTATTCGAGTCTCACACAAAAAATTTGTTCTTTATTTATCTTCTTTACTCTTATATAAAATCTTCTGTCTATATCTACAGTGGGATTTGTGGTGCCTCCTGGGCTCTTGTCGGTTTCCACTGTGTGCATCATGTTCTGGTGTCTGGACTTTCACTGTGGTGCTGCTGCTCCCTTCTGGCCTCTTCAGCCATTGTGGTTTTGCATAGTGCTTGAACATGGCACCCAGTCATCACCACTAGTTACCAGTTACCAATCCCCTGCTCCCTGGTGCTTTTCATATAGACAGTAGGATTTGTTCTACTTATCATGACTACCAGCAGCTCTGCTTCCTCTCACAGAGCTCAGTGACCCCCCACATTTAATGAAACATGTTAAATTACATATCTAAGTAGCTTAACCAACTCCATGTAGGATAAAGAGATCTACATCCAGATGTGTCGTAGTACAAATGTTTACAGCCAGAGACAGGGAGAAAATATGAAGGCAGCAAAAAGATAAATATCAGGTCATATAAAAGCGAACCCCAGTAAGAATAATAGATAATTTTATATCAGAAATGAAGGAGGACAAAAGGCCATGATATCCAGCAAAACTCTCTTTCAAAAATGAAGGCAAAATAAAGACATTCTAAGATAAACAAAACTAAGAAAAATCACTGCAGCAGATCTGCCTTAAAGAAAACAATTAAAAAAACTTCAGGCTGAGAGCAAGGAAACTAAAAAGTAATTCACATACACATGGAAAACAAAACAAGACAGTGGACCCCAGCAAAAGTAGTTATGTAATGATAAAAGCATGGAATATACATGTCTTCTCCTTGATTCTCTTAAGTTATTTTAAAAGCAAATGCATAAAATGCAACATGCCCACCTAAGTTTTAAATTTTTTTTGTATCCATCGGGGTCTCACTATGTTGCCCAGGCTGGTCTTGAACTCCTGGCTCAAGTGTCCTCCTTTCTTATCCTCCTCTAGTGCTGGGATTGCAGATGTGAGCCACTATGCATGGCCCTAACTCTTCAGAGGAAAGTTTTTGTATACCACTAAAAAGGAAGAAAAACGTTAAGTAAATAAAACTGATGAAATCCTCTTGTTTCAAGCATATTACTCACTAATGCCAAACAATGTCTCTTACTTAATCTGCCAGTGAAACTGCCAAGAAACGATTTTGTAGATTGATTTTCTTCTTCACTCCTAAAGTAAATACAATATCATGAACCATTATTACGTTTGTCGAAGTGGAAATAGCATATAATGGCTCAAGATCTAAGGTTTTACAAAACTATGCAGTAACAAGTGATTGGCTGATTAAAATTGTTTGTAATGCAGTAAACAATCTATTATAAAATCATCAATATGTAATAAAAACTTTAAAAATGCCAAAGAAAGTGCTTAGCCAACGTTAAGAAAATTTAGAATTTAATTCAAAGCTTCATAGTTCCTCGGAGTTTTCCTTATTTCATTATTAATTATTTATTTAATCATTATGTCCTAATGGCTTTTAAATTAGTGCAGCTTCCAAATGTCTAATTACTCAAGGTCTTTTAGAACTTGTTTTGGTACAAACCAACTTCAAAATTACTATCTATGGAAATAATTGCCAAGGATTTTATTTTTAAAATTGATGCAAGATAACTTCTATTGTAAGATGGCCATGTTTAGCTGGGTCCCAGGCTTTTCCCTTCACACTTAATACAGTCTAAGATTCCAAATGACTCCAATATCAAATCAGCTGGTTAACAAATATTAGTAATCACTTAACAAAATTCAGCAACTATTTACACGATTCCCTGTGAGTTTCAGGGACACTTTGTCTCACTTCTCCCACATCTTAGAGCAGATTATTTATATCCAGAAAACACTGTACTAATTTCAGATTCTCAATCTTTGTCATGATGTATCCAGCAGCCTTTTATGCAGAAGGGCAGGAACCATGCCTGTCTTGTTTACCTCCACATATGTGGCTTAGGATGGGGTCTGTATCTCCGTAAGTATTTATTAGATGACTAAACCTATAAACAAAGATTTTTAACTAGCCTCAAAAGTATTGTGGTGAAAATAAGAGCACTCTTATCTATATTAAAGGATACACGTTGTTGTGAGTGCTTGTCCTGCCATAACAGCACCTTCTTTCCAGGGTGGTAGCACAATCTCTAAAAAAGTCTGTCCCTGATCTTTGATATCAATGTTTGCCTCCCAAGACTGCATTTTTTAAAAAAATGATTTAATTGCTTTACATTGTTGGCTACAAAGAGAAAGTGTTATTTAAGATAAACAGTTCTATTATTATTATTATTATCATTATTATTTTGAGACAGAGTCTTGCTCTGTTGCCCAGGCTGGAGTGCAGTAGCATGATACTGGCTTGCTGCAGCCTCACTCTCCTGGGCTCAAGTGATCCTCCCTCTGCAGCCTCCCGAGTAGCTGGGAGCATAGGTGTGTGCCATCACGCCTGACTCATTTTTGTATTTTTAGCAGAGAGAGAGTCACACCATGTTGGTCAGACTGGTCTTGAACATCTGTCCTCCTCAAGTGATCTGCTGTCTTCGGCTGAAGAGAGCAGATCACTTGAGGAGGCCAAATGTTTGATGAGAATATGAACAAGAGCCAAACAGTTCTTTTTCTTTGTTTGTCTGTTTCATTTTGTTTTTTACTAAAGATCTTAATAGATCACATTATCCTGGTGCAAAGCACAACGTGATCTGGCTAACCCAACATTTCTAAAGTAATGGTGTGCCTTCCTCTAAAGTCATTTACCATGCTCCATCCACACTGAACTTCCCTTCTTCGCAGCACCATGTCTCACCTGTTTTAGTCTTAGAGTCTTGCCTTTGCTTTTTTCCCTAGTAGAAATTACCTTTCTTCTGCCTCTTGCCTCTTTCCTTTTTGTCACTGAAACTTAATTGTAAACCTTTCAGTGGAGGCTTCTCCTCATTTTGCAATACCTCCAGTACTCTTTCCACCAAATGCCTGCATTCTGACATTCTGCACATCATACAATGTTTTTCTTCGCTTAGGTTTCATGTTGGTAATTTTCCACTGAAAACCTTGCCCATATCATTTGGAGTCTCTTATCATCCTAAAAGAGTGCATGCTCTTCACCACCTCATCAGAATTTAGTAAGAGAAGGAAAAAATGAATGGGGACAAGGCTGGATGAATTAACAAATGTTAGCCTGAGTAAGCTTGTAACTTAACTTCTGAGCAAGATCATTGTAGATAGTAAAATGGAAGTATTATTTAATCATTCACCATGTCAAAGGAATAAAATTAGGACTGCCTTGGGCTAACCCAATGGCTCTCTGAAAACTAGTAAATAGGATCACTTCATTTGTCAGGTTTAGAATCTTTGAACTCTTGATGTGAAGAGTCCATTTTTATACCATCCACAAAATATTAAATTCAACTTTAAGCATTTGATGAAAGTAGATTATTTTGTAAAAGGTTGAGTCACATATATTGAAAGATACGTTTTTGTTTTGAAATCCCTGAATTAATACAGAAATCAATTCAAGACATGCAGACTTATTAGGGTTATTAGTTAAGGTATGGAACATAGAGACTAAACAAACTGTCACACACATACACTGTTACTACGTTTACTGAAAATACTGTACTTACTCTGAAACTATTTTGTCGATAATTT
>CM052661.1:101410996-101431263 GCA_028533165.1 Leontopithecus rosalia
TGGGAAAAAATTTTTGCAGTTTACCCATCAGACAAAGGGCTGATATCCAGAATTTACAATGAACTAAAACAGATTTACAAGAAAAAAATCAAACAAGCCCATTCAAAAATAGGCAAAGAATATGAACAGACACTTTACAAAGGAAGACATACATGAGGCCAACAAACATATGAAAAAATGCTCATCATCACTGGTCATCAGAGAAATGCAAATCAAAACTACCTTGAGATACCATCTCATGCCAATTAGAATGGAGATCATTAAAAATCTGAAGACAATAGATGCTGGAGAGGATATGGAGAAATAGGAACACTTTTACACTGTTGGTGGGAGTGTAAATTAGTTCACCCATTGTGGAAGACGTGTGGCAATTCCTCAAGGACCTAGAAATAGAAATTCCATTTGACCCAGTAATCCCATTTCTGGATATGTATTCAAAGGAATATAAATCTTTCTACTATAAGGACACATGCACACAAATGTTCATTGCAGCACTGTTTACAATAGCAAAGACCTGGAACCAACCCAAATGCCCATCAATGATAGACTGGACTGGGAAAATGTGGCACACATACACCATGGAATATTACGCAGCCATCGAAAACGATGAGTTCATGTTCTTTGTAGGGACATGGATGAACCAGAAGAGCATCATTCTCAACAAACTGACACCAGAACAGAAAATGAAATACCGCATATTCTCACTCATAGGCGGGTTATGAGCCAAACCACATCAGACAGAAGGAAGTATTGGGTGAGGTCTTCAAAAAATTTCAGAAAGTGGATTTGGCACTGCATTGGAGGATTATAACTGGACACCTGACAAAAGGTTATGTGCTTTAATTCAAAATTTCCTTAGTGTTGTTTTGAAAATTCAACCTAGGATATATGTAATATATATTTGAAATAAGAAAAAAACCCAGAAATCACTAGAAATTTTTGTGATCATCTAGGAAAAGTGGAAATTTGCCTTACTAGATGATCTTGTTATACGAAACTTATTATAAATCGTCATTTTTATACATTGCTGTTTCCTTCTTGTTAACATTTCCTTTTGGAATGGTTGGATCTCTGGTCATTAATGAGACAGTATAATCTTTATAGTTTCTTGAAGTGCCTTCTTCTGGGTTTTCTATTGTTATAAAAGCCATATGAAGTCAGTTTCAGATTTTTTTCTTTTTTATTTTCTGAAATATTTTATTAAAAATTGGAGTTACATTCTCAAGTCTTTGGATAAAAGTCACTTCTGAAATTCATCTGAATTTTTTTTATCTTCTTTGTGAAAATATTTTGAAGGCTTAAAACAATTTTGTATTTCATCTTTAGCCAGTTTTAGTATGTTATAGTTTATAACATTTTAAGCACTTTATCTTATTTTAAATTTTTTCACCCATTTTCATAGCATTCATCCCATATGTTTGATCTCTTTTACTTGTAATCCTCCCTCTTTCCTATCTAATATTTTCTATTTATATATATATTTGGATTATCAAAATTTTCTCTTGCCTATTTTATCAGTTTTCAAACTTTCATTCTGTTGATCATTTTTATTTTACTATTTCCATATATATCTTTATATATGCATCATATATCTTTCTTTTAATTTATGGTTTAATATTGGTATTTTCATTTTTTCAAAATTAAGTTAAATGTTTAGCTTACTAATATTTGGCCATGTTATTAAATAATCAAAAAATAATTTACTTCTATTTCCATATTCAATTCATCCCACAGACTTAGATAATAGCATTTCAAATGGAATTCAATTAGAGTCAGTTCTAATTTCTAGTGATTTCTAGTATGAGTCATAAAATACTTGAAATTAAAAATAACCAGTAGGCTGGGTGTGATGGCCCATGCTTGTATTTCTAGCACTTTGAGAGGCTGAGGCAGGTAGATTGCTTGAATCCAGGCATTTGAGACCAGACTGGGCAACATGGAGAAACTACATCTCTAAAAATAAACAAATAAGTAAATGAATAAATAAATAAATAATAACTGAGCATGTCTCATCCTAACCTATTCCAAATTAACATAAAGGGTAATACAAACAAAAATTACAATGAGATACAACAATACCTCTATTCAAATGGCTTTTTATAAAAGAAATAAATTATTGGCATTATCAAGTTTTGGTAAGAATCCAGAGAAACTGGGAAGTTCATACATCTTTGTGACGAATAATAACATTGCAGTAACTTTAGAAAGAAGTCTGGTAGTTTATAACATAATCATACAAGTGTCCTGTGATACAGCTACTCCACTCCTAGATAGTAGTTACATGTTAATTGGATATTATATAAATTATAAATAATTATTAATCATATAAATAAAAATATATGTTCCTGCCAAAATACTTAGTGAATTTTTTCTTTGTTTATTTTTGTTTTTTGAGATGGAGTCTCGCTCTGTCACCCAGGCTGGAGTGCAAAGGCGTGATCTCAGCTCACTGCAACCTCTGCCTCCTGGGTTTAAGAAATTCTTCTGCCTCAACCTCCCAAGTGAGTAGCTGGAGTTACAGGTGCCCGCTACCCTCCGCCCCTCTAAATATTGTACTTTTAATAGAGATGGTGTTTACCATATTGGCCAGGCTGGTCTCCAACTCTTGACCTCAGATGATCCTCCTGCCTTGGCCTGCAAAGTGCTGGGATTACAGTCTTGAGCCACCGTGCCCTGCTTTCTGGTGAACTTTGTAACCGTATCACTGGAAATTTTATTTTATTCATCACCAGAATTTTTACTCATCACAAGAAATTGGAAGCAACAAAGACCTTTCAAAGACTGAACGGATAAGCAATCTGCAGTTTACGACACAATGAAATATAATTCAGCAATAAAATGGGATAAGCTGAATATTTAGACAACAAAATGATAAATAATTTCACTTATGCTGGTTAAGTAGCAAATTCAAAATCTAGATACTAAATAATTTTATTTATATGTCACTCTGGACAGTAAAACTACAGGAACAGAAAACGTCCATGTAAACTGTGAGAAAATATTGTTGAGAGTGCATTCTTAAGTTGGTTTTAATTTTACAGTAATGTATTAGTCAGGGCTCTCCAGAGAGACAGTGCTCATAAGACAGATCTGTATATGGAAGGGATTTCATTAAGGAGGATTGGCTAACACAGTCACAAGGTGGAGTCTGTTGTTCGGTCATCTGCAAGCTATGACCTATCACAGGACATAGAAAGAAGACAGTACTGGTTCAGTCCAAGTCCCAAAGCCTAAAAAGCAGGGAAGCCAACAATGCAGCCTTCAGTCTGTGCCCAAAGGCTTGAGAGCCCTCAGCAATCCACTGCCGTAAGTCCAAGAGTCCAAAGGCTGAAGAATCTGGAGTCTGATGACTGAGGGCAGGAGGAGCAGAAGGAAGCATTCAGCATGGGAAGAAGACGAAAGCGACAAGACTCAGCAAGCCGGCTTCTTCCCCCTTCTTCCACCTGCTTTGTTCTAGTCAGGCTGGCAGCCAATGGTGGCCACCAACATTGAGGGTAGGGCTTCCTCTCCCAGTCCACTGACTCAAGTGTCAATCTCCTCTGGCAACACCCTCACAGACACATACAGAAAAAATTTTTTACCAGCTATACTGGAATCCTTCAATGCAGTCAAGTTGACACCTAACAGTAACCATCACAAGTAACTAATTATCTCTTTTTACATGGTACCCCTTCTGTCCATGATAATTATTTTCCCTTAACGTTGATTTTTTCTGGTACTGGAAATATTATATCAGCTATCTTTTGTTTTGTGTAAGCACTACAGAGATTATATATATATATATATATATATATATATATATATATAAAATAGATAAATAGATCACACAGATCGTATATGTATCTATATAAAAAATATATCCAACAATGAACTGTTGAGGTCACATGATCCAAGGTTAAGAAAAGAGAAGAAAACTTTCTTAAAGGATTCAGGGGATTTGAAACCCAGCACTCAAACAGAAATTCGTATCTGCGCACTTTCCACTTCACTAGATTGTAAACAATAAACAATTCTTGTGCATTGGGTAGAAGAACTACTCAGGAAGTTCCTCCCTCAGTAGTGGAGTACTATGCTAAGTACTGCTGAAAAGATTAGGTTAATCATTCGGATTTAAAATGAATCTGCTATATTTCTAAAACCTAAATTAATAGAACTATGGAAATCCTCAGATTCAAAGAATACTACGGCTAGAATCCCTTCTCTAAATTACATTCACTTAGAGGGGGTGGGGGAAAAGGGGCCACCTTGAGATGTACAGGAGACTATTTTTTTTTGTTTTATATATTTTTTGGAGACAGTCTTGCTTTGTCAGCCAGGCTGGAGTACAGTGGTGCCATCTCAGGTCACTGCAACATTGGAGTTCCTAGTTCAATTCTTGTGCCTCAGCCTTCCTAGTAGCTGGGATCACAGGCCTGGGACACCATACCCGGCTATTTTTTTGGTATTTTTTGTAGAGTCAGGGTTTCAGCATGTTGCTCA
Organism: Leontopithecus rosalia; assembly: GCA_028533165.1. NCBI lineage: Eukaryota > Metazoa > Chordata > Mammalia > Primates > Cebidae > Leontopithecus > Leontopithecus rosalia. Next base: position 101,415,476 of record CM052661.1, read on the forward strand.
GGCCGGTCTGAAACTCCTGAGCTTAGACAATCCACCCACCTCGCCTCCCAAAGTGCTGGCATTACAGACATAAGCCACTGCACACAGCCAGGATGTACAAGAGACATCCTGAATGACTCTCATGAATGAGTGAGTTGCAGCCCACACACCAGCAACTGAGTTCCTGTAATTTAAACATGTCCCCAGAACAAGTAACAGAATATTGTTGAATGCAACATTTTGGTTGTTGCAAATTTGTCAAAGCTTTCTTAGTAAATCCAGAAATTTAAAATTCTCAAAAACTGTCTTTTCATATCTCATGTCATCCCAAAATGCTTTAAAGTTGTATGTAGTAGAGTATAAGAATTGACAGGAAACCAATATATATGCTTTTTTCCAGAAATTTTATGTGTATTGTATATTCTTCCATGCTTTACATATAAATATTATTTTAATCTCATCATTAAAATGACAATGTGTTGGTTATAATTCACTTGGCTAAAGTGATTCTCCTCAAACCTGTAAATGTTATTTAGTTTTATGCTATATTTTATTGCTAGAAAAGATACATTATTGGTGAGACTATTAAAAACAATAGATCAAAAGAGTGATGGTACTAAACAATGAATATAGGCAGGAGACTAAACAATGTCTAGAAGGAATTTTTAAAAATTTTTTAAAAAATATTTATAAGATCAAAAAGTAGATGACAAGAAACTTAAATGTTTAATACAAACACTGTCTTAGGCAGTAGACACCCATAGGCATATACATAAAAATAGTGTAAATAGAAAAGTTAGACTGGGAGAAAAAAGCAACTATCCTAAAATTTTTTTAAAAATACAAAAAAATAGAAAAAATACCACTTATTTATTATCACTGTGAGAAACTATATTTTGGCTAATTTCTGAGTTTATGATATTCCTCTTGACTTGGTTGTGTAAAATAATGATGAACGTGTAATATTATGTGAAAATGTAAAAATAAATTTCTAAATCACTTAAGTCATAATGGGCTAGCTCTAATGGTTTCTGGCAATCAGACTGTAACTCCCTAGCACATTTATTTACCTATGCAAAGTAGAAGTAGTGATAGGTTCCTAGGAGGGGAAACACTATGTCCCATCAGATGACGCCTCTGAAACATCGTAAAGAAACTATACTTGAGCAAGCAGAAGTGAATCATTTGTTCAAGCACAGAGGTTTTCAAGGGACTGTGGGAGAATAAGATTTTAAAGTGCATTTAATCACAACTCAGCGTTCTGTCATTTTTCTATCAGGTCCCTCATCTTTAGATGAGGAGTTACTGAGGATGTGAATCCAGAATAACTCAACACTTGCAACGGTCCGGATCTGATCCTCAGCATGGTCAGCCCTCAACTGAAGGAAATGAGAGTATCTGCAAGGTTTTCAGATTTTTCATGCTTTTTTTACAAAGTGGTAATTAGCCAGTCTTTTTCCTTTCAGTGTATCGCAGGTGTCTAGGAACAAAATAATTGATGTCAATAGTCCGTATAACTACAAGCACTATCGCTATCACTACGAAGTCCACCGTGCCTATCAAATGACAAGGTTAATGGAGAGCCACTGCATCCTCCTCCACCTGGTTTCTGTTCTTATTCACCCCAGCTTTTGCTTTGTCCCACCAGGATCCTGAAGCATAAGCTACAAATGGAATTTTTCTTCCATGAGGGGAAATGGGCTGGTGATTTATATCCTGCAATAGTTATTCGCTGGCGATTGGCAACCCCCTGGAGGATATAAACTTTCAGGCAGTTCAGCTGTTTTGCTCCTGTGGGTGAATCAGTTTGAAAAGGCAGTATTGTAAAGAAAGTTGCAAGTGGAAGAAAGCTGCACAGAGTGAGGGATGGATGTGGAAGCTTGCAGAAGGTATCCAAAGGGACATGGCTGGACTAACACTGCCAGGCTGCAGTCATCACTACTGCAGGTGTCACTATGAAATGATTTATTGTTGAATATTCTCTTTTATCACAATTTTTCCACAATTGAAGAGAAAAGGGGAGAACGAACATTCAATTAAGCTTCCTATTGGAATTGGCATATATTTTTCTTTAACTTTCACAAATCAGAGCAAATTGCCTGCAGTTAGCTAATGGTAAACAGCTAAGAGAAACAACATCTATACGTAAACAGGGTAAATTGATAAAATCATTATGCCATAAAATTGGTGGAAAGGTCATAAGATCTAATAGATGTCACAAACTTTATATGTTTTTCAAAATGTCTTTACTGAGGTATAATTGACATACAACAAACTGCACACATTTAAAGGGTACAGTTTGATAAATTTTGTCACATATATAAATCCATAATGCATCATCAAAATAATAAATATGTACATCGCCCCTCCAAATTTTTGGCTCTTTTAAAATTCACAGCTATAAAGTGCTTCCACTCATCCACCACTTCTGCTATGTCCCCAGAAACTCCTGGTCTGATATACATATATATGTATATATGATACCTATAGCTACGTCCATCTATCTATCTATCTATCTATCTATCTATCTATCTATCTATCTACCTATCTATCTATCTATATCTATCTATATCTATCTATCTATCTATCACATTTTCTAGAGTTTACATAAAAGAGTCATACAGTGTAGAATCTTTTTGCGGGTGAGAGGAACTTTTCTCTTCATGCAGTATTACTTTAGAATTCATTAATATTTCATTATTTTAACTATGTGTTCTTATAATTATTGATTAGTATTCCATTGTGTGGATGTGAGCAGGGCGATTAGTAATTCATCTGCTGACCAATATATAGATGCTCCAGGTTTCTTTTTTTGGGTGCTACAAATAAATTAGTAGTAAACATTTATGCTTAAGTTTTTTTTTTATAGAGATATATTATCTTTTCCTCTGGTAAATAAGGGCAGTTGAAATGGCCCAATCACATGTAATACATGTGCTTAACTTTTTAAGCAATTGCCAAATTGCTTTCCAAAGAGGCATATATTAATTCTCCATGAGCAGGTACTTTCAGTCCCTCTACTTCTTTATCAAAACTTGATACAATTGTTATTTTTACTTTTGGCCATTTCAATATATTTGAAGTATTACTATATTATGATTATAACTTTTGTTTATCTTATGACTAATGATTTTAATTATCAGCTCATGATTACCTATCATTCATTGTTCATTTTTGTTGTTGTTGAAGTAGCCATTCAAAGTTTTGGTTCATATTTAATTTGATTTTTATTGATATATATCGATATATATATATACTCAAGGTAAATATACATATATATATATCCTTTTGAAAACATCCAGTGTATCAATTTATTATTTACCGTTGTATCAAAAACATTTGACTCCAAATCTCTAATCCATTTCAAGTGAATTTTTGTATATAAGCCTAGGTATAAAATTAAGATCCCTTTATAAGAACATGGATACTCAATTATCCCAGAAGAATATGTTAAAAAGATAAATTTTCTCCACTGCATTTATTTTTACACTTAATCTCAGACAAAAGACTGAGGAGGAATCCACTGCATGTATTTTTTTATTCAAGTATCCATTTCAGTGCTAGTCTATTTTTGAAACACAATTTCAACATGTATTGTAAAGGGTATACATGCGACTGTGTGACATCGTATATTGCATGACATGAGCTTTGGGCTAAAACTGATCCCTTAATTCAGGTAGTAAGTCTAGTACCCAGTATGTGGTTTTCAGCTCATGGCTCTCTCCCTCCCTCCACTGTACAGTAGTTCCCAATGTCTGTCATTCCCATTTATATGTGTATATGTGTATTCAGTGTTTAGCTCCCATGTATAACTGAGAGTATTCAGTGTTCTCTTTCTGTTCTTGCTTGAATTCACGGAAGATAACGAGGTCCAGTTGCATCCATGATGCTGCAAAGGACATGAATTTCTTGTTTTTAATGGCTGCATAGTATTCCATGGTGTATATGCGCCACATTTTCTTTATCCAATCCACTGCTGATGGACACATGGTGGCTTCCGTGTCTTTGCTACTGTGAATAGTGCTGGGATAAACATGCTAGCATGTGTCTTTTGGTAGAAAAAATTGTTTTCTTACGACTATATTCCCAGTAGTGGGATTGCTGGGTTGAATGACAGTTCTGTTTTAAGTTCTTTGAGAAATCTACCAACTGCTTACACAGTGGTCAAACTAGTTTGCATCCCCACCAACAGTGTGTAAGTGTTTCCTTTTCTCCATGGTCTGGCCAACATTTGTTATTTTTTGACTTTTGAAAAACAGCCATTCTGACGAGTATGAGATGGAATCTCGTCGTGGTTTTGATTTGCGCTTTCATGATACCAGTGATGTTGAACATTGTTTCATGTTTTTTCACCACTTGTTTGTCTTCTTCTGAGATATGTCTGTTCATGTCCTTTGCGCTTTTTAAATTGGATTATTATTATTATTATTATTATTATTATTATTTTGAGACGGAGTTTCGCTCTTGTTACCCAGGCTGGAGTGCAATGGCACAATCTCGGCTCACCGCAACCTCCGCCTCCTGGGTTCAGGCAATTCTCCTTCCTCAGCCTCCTGAGTAGCTGGGATTACAGGCACGCACCACCATGCCCAGCTAATTTTTTATATTTTGAGTAGAGACGGGGTTTCACCTTGTTGACCAGGATGGCCTCGATCTCTTGACCTCGTGATCCACCCGCCTCCGACTCCCATTTAATACAGAGTTCTTTCTTCATTGCTTTTGTTGACTTTGCCAAAGATCAGATGGATATGAATGTATAGGTTTATTTCTGCATTCTTTATTTTCCAAGATCTATCTCTCTGCTTTTGTGTGAGTACCATGCTGCTTTGGTTACTGTAGTATAGGTCAAAGTCGGATAATGTGAGGTCTCCACATTGTCAAAGAACACTAATGTTTTCCTTTTGCTTAAGATAGCTTTAGCTCTTTGGGTTCTTTTTAAGTTCCATATGCATTTTAGAATAGATTTTTCTAATTTTGTGAGAAATAACATTAGTGTTTTTATAGGACTAGTGTTGAACTTGTAAATTGCTTTGGGCAGTATGGACGTTTAAACAGTATTGATTCTACCAATCCATGAGCATAGACCATATTTCCATTTATGTGTGTCATCTGTAATTTCTTTCAGCAGTGTTTTGGGATTCCCCTTGTAGATACCTTTTAGCATCTTGTTTAGCTATAGTCGTAGGTATTTCATTTTTTTGTGTGACTATTGCAACTAGGATTGTGTTCTTGATTTGGTTCTCAGCTAGAATGTTGTTGGTGTATAGAAATGCTACTGATTTTTGTACATTGATTTTCTAACTTGAAGCTTTACTGAATTTGTTTATCAGTTCCAGGAGCCTTTTTGCAGAGTATTTAAGGTTTTTTGTAAATGGAAGTATATCATCAGCAAAGAGAGACAGTTGTGTTCTTCTGTTCCTATTTGGATGCTTTTTATTCTCTTTTCCGGTTGCTCTAGCTGGACATTCAATACTTTCTTAAACAGGAGAGGTAATAGTAGGCATCCTTGTCTTGTTCCAGTTCTCAAGGAAAATGCTTCCAGCTATTGCACATTCAGTGTGATGTTTTCTGTGACTTTGGGAGAGCTGGCTTTTATGGTTTTTAGATAGTTTCTTTTGATGCCTAGTCTGTTGAGTGTTTGTATCATGAATAGACTTTACATTTTACTGAAGGCTTTTTCTGTGTCTATTGAGATACTCACATGGTTTCGGTTTTTGATTCCGTTTATGTTGTGGATCACATATATTTATTTTTGTATGTTGAATCAACCTTGCAAACCAAAAATAAAGCTTTCTTGATCCTGATGAATTAACTTATTGATGTGCTGCTGGATTTGGTTTGCTGTATTATGTTGAGGATTTTTGAATCTATATTCACCTGAAGTTTTTATTTCTTTGTGTTGTCTCTGCCAGATTTTGGTATCAGGATGATGCTGGCTTCACCAAAGGAAGTGGGTAGCAGCCCCTTCTCATCAATTCTTTGGAATAGTTTTAGTAGGGGTGGTAACAGTTCTTCTTCATACATTTGGTAAAATTCAGCTATGAATCCATCTAGTTTAGGAGTCTTTTTAGTTGGTAGGTTTTTCATTACTGATTTAATTTCAGAACTTGTCAACTGTCTGTTCAAAATTGGACAGAGACAACAAATAAACAAAAACTTCAGGAGAGTATTCTTGATGAATATAGATGCAAAACTTCTCAACAAAAATACAGCAAACCAAATCTAGCAGTACATCAATAAGTTAATTCGCCACACAAGAAGGCTTTATTTCTGGGATGCAAGGTTGGTTCAACACACAAAAATAAATACATGCGATTCACCACATAAACAGAATCAAAAACCAAAACCATAATCATCTCAGTAGACACAGAAAAAGGCTTTGATAAAATGCAAAGTCTATTCATGATAAAAATCGTTTGGTTAGATTTTTACTTTCTTCCTGCTTCAATCTTGGGGGATTGTTTGTTTGCAGGAATTTATCCATATCCTCTAGATTTTCTAATTTTGGTATGTAGTGGTGTTTATAATAGTCTATGAGGAGCTTTGCATTTCTCTGGGATTTTTATTTCTGATTCTGCTTATTTGGATTTTTTTCTTTGTTAATCTGTCAATCAATCTTACTTATTTTTTGAACAACCAATCCTTGGTTTTATTGATCTTCTGTATGAACTTTTGGGTATAAATTTCATTCATTTCTCCGATTTTAGATATTTTTTTCTGCTAGCTTTGGGGTTGGATTGTTCTTTTTCATTGTCTAGTTCCTCTAGGTGTGATGTTCGTTTGTTAATTTGAAATCTGTCTAAATAGTAAAGATGTTTAACACTATAAACTTTCCTCTTCATACTGTTTTGTTGCATCCCAGATATTTTGGTAGATTTTTTGAAATTTTAAATAAGTTTTTTATTTCTGCCTTTACTTGTTTAGAAGCAAGTTTTTTAATGTTTATGTTTTTGCGTAGTTTCAAGAGATCTTCTTGGGATTGATTTCTATCTATACTGTACTGTGATCTGAGAATGTGGCTGATATGATTTCAATTTTTAAAATTTTTTTGAGATATGCTTTGCTGTTGAGTCTGTAGTCAATCTTAGAATGGGTTGCATGTACAGAGGAAAAATGTGTATATGCTCTGGCTGTTGGTTAAAGTGTTCTGTCAACAATGTCCACTTGGTCAAGTGTCGAGTTTAAGTCCTGAGTTTTTTGTTCATTTTCTACCTTGCTGATCTATGTAAGGCCGTCAATAAGGTGTTCACGTCCCCCATAATTACTGTGTGGCTGTCTAAGTCTTTTTGTGGGTTAGAACTGTTTTATGAATCCAGGTGCTCTAGTGTTTAGTGAGTATATATTTAGGATAGTTAAGTCTTCATGTTGAATTGAACCCTCCATCATTATGTAATGACCTTCTTTTCATCTGTGATCTTGTTGGTGGCTGTTCATTTTGTAGACCTGACTGTGTAATTGCTTTATCTTTTCTGTGGGCTATGTGCTTGAGTGCGTTTTTGTGGTAGCAAGCTTTGATATTTATTTATTTATTTATTATTTATTATTTATTAATGTTTAGCATCCCCTTAAGGACCTTATAAGTCTGGTCTGGTGGTAACAAATTTCCCTACTATTTGTATGTGTAAATAGGACTTTATATCTCCTTCGGTTATGAATTTTACTTTGGAAGGTGTTGTACTCTGTTCTCACACTGCTAATCATAGCACAACTGAGACTGGACAATTTATAAAGAAAAAGAGGTTTAATGGACTCACAGTTCTACATGGCTGGGGAGGCCTCACAATTCTGGCCGAAGGCAAACGAAGAGCAAAGTCATGTCTTACATGGTGGCAGGTAAGAGACAGCATGCAGGGAACTCACCTTTATGAAACCATTGGATCTCATGGGACTTATTCACTATCATGAGAACAGCCCAGGAAGGACCTGCCCCCATGGTTCAATTACCTCCCATCAGGTTCTTCCCACAACATGTGGGAGTTATGGGACCTATGATTCAAGATGAGACTTTGGTGAGGACACACCCAGACCATGTCAGAGGGGTATGAGATTCTTGGTTGGAACCTCTTTTCTTTAAGAATGCTGAAAATAGATACCCAATCTCTCTGCTTGTAAGGTTTCTGTGGAGAGGTCTGCTTGTAGTTTGATTGATTCTGACGGATTGGCTCTGTTTCTCCACCCAACTCTCATCTTCCATTATAATCCCCACGTGTCAGGGGAGTGACTTGTAATCCCAACGTGTGGAGGGAAGGAAAGAAGGGCTTGGATCATGGGGACAGTTTTCCCCATGCTCTTCTCATGATAGTGAGTGAGTTCTCATGAGATCTGATGGTTCTATAAGCATCTGGTATTTCCCCTGCTTGCACTTCTTTCTCCTATCACCTTCTAAAGAAGGTGTCAGCTTCCCCTTCCGCCATGATTGTAAGTTTCCTGAAGCCTCTGCAGTCATGTGGAACCGTGAGTCAATTAATCTTCTTTTCTTTATAAATTACCCAGTCTTAGGTAGTATCTTTACAGCAGTGTGAAAACAGACCAGTACAGCTTCTGTCGTAGGTGACCTGTTCTTTCTCTTTAGCTGTCTTCAAAATTTTTTCTTTTGCATTGATCTTGGTGAATCTGTTGACTATGTGCCTTAGGGATGGTCATCTTGCATGGTATTCTGCAGGCGCTGTATCCTTTCTTAAATTTGAATGATTTTCTTTCTAGCAATTTAAGGAAATTTTCATGAACTATATTCTCAAATACACTTTCCAAGTTGCTTACTCTCTCCTTCTCTTTCAGGAATGCCAGTGAGTCCTAGATTTGGTTTCTTCACATAATCTCCTGTTTCATGGAGGTTTTGCTCATTTTTTAAAATTCTTTTTTTCTTTTTCATCTGACTGTGGTGATTCAAAGAGCCGGCCTTCAAGCTCTTAGATACTTTCTTCAGTTTGGTCTATTCCACTGTTAATGGTTTTGATTGTATTATGAGGTTCTTAAATTTTGGTGTCATAATTTGGGGAGTAATCCAGAAGGTGGTACTTGAGAGGGTGTGGCTGGAAAATAGGTTCCTACTTAGCCACAAGACTCTTGTGTGTTTTGATGTGTTGGTGGAAGGGCCATGGTAGGCAACGAGAAATATAACACCCACCTGGTTCACTCCTTGGCTTGGAGGAGCCCTCTCCAATCTCTGGTTCTATGCTCATATTTCCACTGTTAGTTGTTCTGGGCCATGGGGCTTTCTCAGGGAGGGTTGTGGTTGTGAAACAAGAAAGGTTCCCTTGTTCCTCTCAACGGGCATGCCATACAAGTGTGGCTCAGTCATTCAGTGCCCGGCTGCTCAAACCTCTAGAGGAGCATACAGACAGGCAGGCTGTGGGGCTCCAACCTCATGGCAGTGTCTAGGATTTAATGTTTACAGCTAAAGCCCCAGTGGGTGTGTGTTATAAGGTGCTCTTTTAGTTTAGCTGTCTGCAGGCGGCATGTGTTAGCTCAATTAGAACTCTGCCTTATCGCAAGGACACAGGGCTTTCTGTATCCTGGTGTTCTTGCCTTAGTGTGCCAGAAGAATCGGATCACACATAGGCTTGGAGAATGAGTGCAAGGTTGTATCCAGCGGAAGTAGCTCTCAGCAGATGGGAGAGCCAGAAGGAAGATGGCTTTCCCCTGGAGTCAGGCCATTGGGCAAACCAGGCTCTTCTCCAGCTGCCCCAACTTAATTCCATGTCATTCTGCTGGTGGGTGGCCTGCCAGTTAAAGGTGCCTGTCCCTCTCATCGTCCAGCCACTAACCTGCTTTTCTGCTGATGTGCTCCTCTGGGCGTCCAGCAGCCGGTGTGTGTGCCGGCTAGGGTCTTGGAGTTTTTACAGGCACATGATGGGGGCATGGCAGGCTAAGGTGGTCTCGGGAAATGCAACAATTCGGCAGGAAAACAAAAATGCCTGTCCTCACATAGGTCCATGGGCACAGGCCTGGGGGTGGAGTTGTAGCCAGGGACCACCCCTTCCCAGTTTTGTATCATTTAAAGAGACCCACCGGCCCTTCCTGACCCAGCACTTCCCTTCCATATCAGTTGGCAGACAGGCCATACCCTGTACCCTTCCCAGACCAGCCCTGCTGATGGAGACACGCCACACTTCCCCCCACAGGTCCTTGAACCCATGTGTCTCACCTCCTTAGTGTTCTGAGAGTGAGGGCTTCCCCCACTGTGTGGGTCCTGCTCAAGCTGGTGAATCCTGGCTACCTAGGAGCAGCAGCAATGGGTATAATTAACCTATCTGCAATCTGGGTATCTCCCAGGGGTTTGGGGCTATGCCTGCCCACTGAGTTCAGGAAGAAATGGGGTATTAACCTGGATAACCCAGCAGGCATTGCCTGCCTGGCTATGAACAGTGGGATGGGGGGTAGAATCATCAGCTCCACTGTCTGAGTGCTTCCTGAAGGAACACAGAGCTGTGTTCACTGGTTGAATTCAGGCTGAAGCAGGGCTGCTGTGCTGGAAGCTGGCTCTGAGCTTTGTCTGGCGTAGCAGTGTAGAGCAATCTGACTAATCCAGGCACCACGTCTGCAGCCTCTGTGGGGACTTGGTAGTTGGCACCAGGTTGCTCTGGGGTCCATGGCCTGTAGGGGCTCTGAGAACTTGAATGTTGCTTCTCTAATAACTCCAGGTGGCTTTTGGTATCAGTCTAGAGGCCTGTGAGCTTCAAGTAAATTCTCTTATTTCAGGATTGCACAGATGCCCTTGGGAAGTGTGGGTTCCCTTGGGCCTCTTACTCACTCACCCCTTCTCAGCTGAGAAGCTTCCCCTGGCTCCATGCCCAGCCCAGATGGGCTGTTTTCTGCGTCTCCTCACTCCCCTGATGGAGGCTGACATCGTTTCTAGGTGACAGCCTTGCAGACTCAGTGTTTACTTGCCACTCTGTTTCCTCACGGTGACAGCGCACACGTGAGCTGGCGCTAATTCACATCTTGGCCCCTTCCCTACGGTAGTCTATTTCCGAACTCTGTATTCTGTACCTTTGACCTATTCATCTGTTTCAACACCCACATCTTACTGTCTTGATTACTGTAGAATTATAAGTACTGAAATCAAGTAGTGCCGTCTCTAATTATTTCCTTGTTTTTCAAACTTCTTTTAATTAATTTAAGTTTCTGAATTTCCATTTAGATTTTAGAAAGAGATCATCTATCTTTTTTTTTTAAGAGAGGCTGCTGGATTTTTTTTGCATTAAAACTGTAGCTCACTTTGGGAAGAATTGAAATCTCTCTGATAGTGAATTTTTTGAACTATAAATAGGTATATCAGTCCACTTATTAGTTGCTCTTTAACTTCTCTAAACAATCATATAGGGTTCCCAAATAATTAGTGAGGTGTATCTTTATATTTACATTTTTAATATGCTGCTGCATGGTAATTTTGTATTTCAGTTGTTGGTTGTGTGTTGCTAATATACAGAAATATAGTCATTGTCATGTACTGACAGCAATCCTGCTAGATTTGCTTCTTAGTTAAAGCAGCCTTATTATAGAGGCCATCACATTTTTAATATAGACAGGTAGTGAATAAAAATTTTCTTTTTCTTAATCTAGATTTTTTAACATTATTATTTTTGTGCTTATTGTCTGTTAAGACAGTATTCAAAAGAAATGGTAACTGTGGGCATCCATAATTTTTTAATCTTAGGTGAAAAGCACCCAGTCCTTGGCATAATACACTGGCAGAAATTTTGAAAATGTCCTTCCTAAACTGAGGAAAATGCTTCCAATCCTAATTTACTGAGCTTTTATTAAGAATTCATATTATATTTATTCAGATTTTTGAATCTATGTTGACATTTTAATAGCATGCAGGTCTGTTTTAAAACACTGAGATTTTAAAGTTGTCTATTATGTCATCATAATCTAGATAATTTTGACTAGATATACCATATCTTTGCTTATTTATTTTAAAAATGTTTGTCATAAATAAGATGTTTTCTGTAAGAGGTCAACAATATATCCTTCATCTTGCCCTATGGATTAAAATTTAATCAGTATCTATCTGTGTATGCCATTCATTTAAGTGCAGTAGCTTTCCTTCACCACTTTTTTTAAAGTTTATTTCTTCTACTATGCTATTATAAAACATTCTGATAGAATCTATTTGTTGTCGTTGGAATTACAAAATTTTTACCTTTCTAAAGTTTTGAAAAACCTGAGAAATATATCAAAATATTAATATTAGCGATACTTACACTAATAGCAATTATGACTATAGTTGTTACTATTAACCACTAACCTGAAATGTGTTAAGTCAAAACATACTGCATGCGTACTTGGGATTGCTCTGCTAATAAATAATTCTTATAAAACACTTAAGAACATAAGGCTAAGTTTGGCTCTGCAAGTAAGAAGTGTTAGCCTTTAAAGGATTATTTATGGACTTTAAAGAAATTGTTAACAGTTAAATTTAAATGTGCAACATACAATATATTTGTGCAAATCACCAAATATATTGATTTAAGGTGGTTAAAATTAATTATACTGAATCCATCAGCTTTCAGTATTATAAATTGTGTATCCTTGGAAAGAAAGGAATACTGACTTTTTAAAAAGATGCTGTTTCTATTAGAAAATAGAAATCTTTTTTTTTAATGTTCTACTGGTGCCAGCCTAAGGTTTCTGCTTCTCTTCAAAAAAAAAAAAGGTATGAAACGATTGCTAGTTGTAGACATTCTGAAAATCGCAGATAAGGGTTAGCGTGTTCATTGTATCGTCAAATCAAATCCATCTTATATATGTAGAGATGAGGTGAATGGACTACATGCTTTGCCACTATATTTCTTCTGTATCTTCCCTTCTGTGACAGGCAAACAGACCTGGAGAAAAGCACCAATCACCTCTTAGGTATCTGCGAACAACCAATCACATCTTGTTAACATCATGTAAAGTATGTGGTCTTCTAGTCAGAAGTGACACTATTTTAATAGTATCACACTTTGCCCCAGATAGACTGGACTTTTGGTAATAAGACATTGTAAAATATGCTGGTGAGTTACCTCTCTGTCTTTGGGAAATTGAGTGAAAAGCAGTTCACAGCTGCACTTCTCTACATAAAGACGCAGAAGGCAAAAGAGTTCAAATATAACCTCATTAAATAAGACAGCAAGTCTAAGTGGCATACAAAGCTATTAAACAAACTAGATTGGTCCATAATAATAAGAAACATATTTCACATCTGTTGCACAGTACAGAGCTTTTAACAAGTAATAGGCATAACGTGCTGGAAAATAGTTGCTACTCCCCATCAGTATATCATTGTCAATGGTAGTGCTGTCTCAAAAGAAGCACTTATCTCATACACTTTATTGCTTGATAGCTTGCTGATTGCTTTTACAAAGCAATAAATTGATGGCCTGATTCAGCACTGACATTAGGTTATGTTCATTTTCAGTGACTGATGCCTTGAATTAGAACTCTTGTATTCTTCTCTGGTTTGGAATATGAAATTCTAAACAGGCCTGTCTGATGTCACAAATAAAGCAATATAACTGATGCCAAATGAGCTGTATTTATTCATTTAAATAACTAACTGGCTCTTCACTTTAATAAAATTTTCATAATTTATGTCTTAATGTCTCCATTTCCAATTAAATTGTCTAGCCAAATTAAAAAACACCTTGTAAAAATGAGGTATATATTTTAAAGTTGCAATTTCAAGGCAGATGCAGGATAGCATGCAAAATCGGAGTATATAAATTATTGATAAATAAATTAGATAAATAATTTAACTACTTCAAATCTAAAAGATGAAATCTATTTATTATTTTCCATTAACAGAAATCATTTCTTGAGTTTGTTATTTTAAAATAGTAATGAAACTAAAAAGGTAAAAATAAAGAAAACAATAGAAAAGCAAAGCTAGTGTTTCTCTGTTTTATATTGTCTTTACTCTTTGTCAGAAAATTTAATATGACAATTTTGATTAGAAACATTAATATGAACAACATTCCTATGGAAGGTAGCATATTCAGAGCGAAGATCTTAATGATTTAAGAAAATCATATGCCAAATATATTTTTAACTCCATATATCAAATGCCAAGTAGTGTCATGTATAATTAAACAATCTCTAAAAACGAGTGGCTCTCAGCTGGGCACAATTTTACACCCAGGGAACATATAGCAATGTCTGGAGACTTAAAACAAATTTTTTTTTGAGATGTAGTCTAGCTTTGTCTCCCAGGCTGGAGTGCAGTGGCCTGATCCGGGCTCACTGCAACCTCTGCCTCCCATGTTAAAGGGATTCTCCTGCTTCAGCCTGCTGATTAGCTAGGATTCCAGGCATGCACCACCACACCTGGCTAATTTTTTTTGTATTTTTAGTAGAAAAAGTGTTGTACCATGTTACCCAGGCTGGTCTGGAACTCCTAACCTCAAGTGATCCACCCACCTCCACCTCCCAAAGTGCTGGTATCACAAGCATTAGCCAATGTGCCCAGCCTCTGGAGACAGTTTTGGTTGTCACAGTTGGAGTATTGGTCAGTGGGTGGCAGGCAGGGATCATGCTAAACATCTAATACAAACAATTGTGAGACTCCGAAAGTTAATAGTGCAGAGGTTGAGAAAACTTTCTCTAAATACTTTAGTAAGGTATATAATGGAGGTCCCAGTTATCAGTCCCCTTATCCTGTTAAAATAAAATGTCTTCTCAAGATAGACTGTCCATTTAGCTTCGCTCTGTGTCTCTCTGTCTGACCTCCTTCCCTCACCAACAAAATAAAACTGTGGCCTATGATCCCTAGTTAACAAATGGTAGACTAGGAAATGGATTGAAATGGATGATACAAGTCACGTTAACTACAGCAAATTGATTAGGTATTACTGAAGAGCAAAATGGTATCAGATAAATTAAAACATGGGTAGCTTACAGGAGTAAATAATTGCTGTGCTTATGACAGTGCTCATTTGCTGATTAAAGTTGGACTATGTATGAAAGAAAATAACATATTTCAGACAAAGCTTTTACACCTATATTAAGAATATATGTTAATCTGTAGCTAGGTGTGAGAGCAGTTATAATGACAGTCTCTTCTTGTTTTTTTTTTAATTGTCTCATGTAGTTTTTTACACCAGTATGAGAATACAATAAATTTGTGTGTCGTGTGTTTGTGTGTGTAAAAGACAGAGCAAGAAAGCGAAAAGGACATGTAGCATTAGGTACGTTATAGTTGACTTATTATTTATGGAAGTAGAACGTAGAACAGCACTTAAATAGAACCAGCAATATTTCTAATATAGCATGATCAAATAACATTTTATTTTAAATAAAGACCAAAACCAGCAACTCAGTCGACTGGCAATTCATAGGAGGTCTTTATTTTCTTCACATGTCTGAGATTTTAGATTACATAATAAAATGCAGTAAACGCTGAAACAATGCTCAAGCAAGGCATATTTAATAGTCAGCGCTATCTTTGAAACCTCATATTTTCTGTTTCTTGCTTTTACTTGCATAGTTTCTAATTCCTACCTACATATTTCTTATGTGCATATGCAAACATTTTAAAAAATAGATTGTAAGAAATAGAGCTTCTGAACAAAAAGTTTATTTACATTGATATGACCACGAAATTATCTTAATAAAATTTATAGCAGTTTTCATTCTCACTCATAAGATTGCAAATACATTGACAGTGAACATTTTAGAATATCTGATGAGCTGAGTCATTGATTATATATTTTTAGACTATTTTTGAAACTTGCCCATTTATTTATTCTTGAACATTAGCACATTCTAGATATTTACCATTGCTGTGATGAACATTGGAGGTAAAAATATAAAAATACGGCCGG
>CM052661.1:101431363-101450556 GCA_028533165.1 Leontopithecus rosalia
CTGGCCAATGAGGTGAAACCCCGTCTCTACTAAAAATACAAAAATTAGCTGGCCATGGTGGCCCGTGCCTGTAATCCCAGCTACTCAGGAGGATGAGGCAGGAGAATTGCTTGAACCCAGAAGACGGAGGTTGCGGTGAGCTGAGATCGTGCCATTGCACTCCAGCCTGGGTAACAACAGCGAACTCCGTCTCAAAAATAAATAAATAAAAAATTAAATAAAAATAAAAATACACCACCTGTCCTCAGACATCTCAACTGTAAACAAATGAATAACGTGTAATAATGTAATTGTCATCTTGTGGTAAGTCTTGGATTTTCTGAGTGATGATGCAATATTCACAAAACTATCAAATCACTTTCTGAAGACACACATGGAAATAAATGTGTGTATATATATAAACATATGATCACTGAACATTGCATGTTATTAAACTCTGAAAATCTAATTATAAAAAACTTGTTTATTCATAAGAAATATTTAAGATTTATGTTGTCTAGAAAAAATTAATTATGGATACTTGATTAAATTGGTGGATAGTATTTTCTGGTGGCTAGAAGTGAATTTGTATTTCAGTACTGTGACTTACCATTACTGAGCTAGGCAACAACATTTTATCATTAAATTTCTATTGTCTACTTTATAAAATAAACCAAATCTTTTTACATAAATTAAATGATGTGTTTTTGGTTTACTTCAGATAACATATGTTGAAGAAGTTAACACATTTTCTGTCATTAAGTTCTTAACAAACAGGTAAATTTTATGTTCACAATAGAATACTGAAATGATTAAAAGATATCCTTAGCTGTGGTGCCATTTCATGGGAAACATGTCTAAGCACATGTCTGCATCATTATTATAATGTTCCTAACACCTGTAAATATTGTAACAGTATTACAAATGCTTCACATTCATGACATTGTAATGATGCACGTTGTATTAATGAAAGGATCTCACCGAACACTGCTCTTAGGAAATTATTTTGTACCAAGAAGTGGTGGAGAATTTCTATAACTTTATTTTAAAAAAAAAAAAGGCACTGGCCTCTGGGATGCTTTCTAGTCTCTTGTTACCTGTGGTAGCAGGCAAGACTGATAGCAGACTCCTGGGGACTTGATGGGAATGGAGATTACAGTAGCCTTCAGTAAATAGTTCTTTAAATACATTACAAAACCCTAAACCCTCTAAGTCTGCCCATGTCAGTGACCCAGCTGCAGAAGACTGTGAAGGAGTAGTGAAGGCCTTAATATATCCTCCCATCCCCCGGAGTTTGCCATTATTCTGAACGCCAGAGATTATGTACCCCTGAAGAGGAAAGGTAAGCTATCTTATGTATCATATCTAACTTCCCAAACACATGGAAAAATTGGATGTTCCATTACAATCTATTTGCAGATAAGAGCTAAAGAAGATTTGTCCTACTGTGAATGTTTCTTAGTAGTGACATGACTAAATAGATATTTCCTAGAGTAAATGAAACCAGAGGGAGATTATAAGTGGCTTGACATTTCTAATTTTTGTGAATGTGTTCCTTCCATTTCTAAGGTGAAATATATAAACGTTCTTAACATTAATATCATACACATATAGAAATATGATATGTATAAGATATATCTTGAATTCTATATTTTGGGAGCCAAGTTTATCTTAAACTATAGCATGATGGATTAAATATCCAACTCACAGGTAGGTGACCTTTGAACCAAGTAGTTAAACACAGATATGTGGCAAAGTGTATTTTTAAATTAGTGCTTAGGCAACTTTGTTATCAATAAGGCAACTTTGTTATCAATAAGGCAACTTTGTTATCAATAATATCAAACTCACATCATTAGATATTTTACATGCACAAAAAAAGACATAGTAGGAATGCAAACTTTGCAAGAAAATGAGGAAAATAATAAGCAAGTGGATATGTGAATAGAGTATGAAGTTATAGGCATAGTCACACTGACAAAAAAGAAAGTTAAAGAGAATCAAGGCACAGGTGGAATAGAAAGAGGCCTTGCTGTCTCTGCTGAGAACTTCTCAAAGTTTAGGACACCATGCCTGCACAACACAGTTGATCAATCCTCTAAACAAACTCTAAGGCAGCTTCAAATATGACGTTCTCCAAGAATGTCCAAGATTGAGATGACCGTTCATGACTCTGAATTCTCTTATCACTTTCTACCTCCTTTGTGTCACATACCATAATCTACTTTATATTTGCTTTTGTACATTTTTCTGTTATCTCACATAGATTGCTTTCACTGGAGGAGCAGTCTTAGAATTTTTCATCATTTCATTCCCTCAGTCCTCAGGCAGAACACTTTGACCACAGCAGACTCTTAACACTGTTGAATAAGTGGATGATAAGGATTGAATAGATGGGAAGATTTACTCCTGAAACATTTTGAGTACTTGTACAAGCTGGGAAGCTGGCTTCAAAGCCTTTAAAATTATACGTGATTTGACATGCCTCTCTTACAGTTTATTGTTTAACAGAGATCAAACAATTTCATATGTCAAGGAACATAGAAATTGATTAGGTTCTGAACATTAAAATTATAATGACAGTACCAAGGACATGTATTTTGACCAGTGTCTTGGGCATATATTTAAATCCAGGATTTTATATTCAGAGAAATACAATACATAGCAAGTTGGAGAAAGTTTAAAGGTAGATTGGCAGCATTTGTATCTATCGTTTAGTAGACTCATTAGACTATTAGCATTAATGTCGATACATTTTAAAAATATTTAATTGCTGTTCTCTTTTTGTAAATAAGCATAATTCACATCTAATTAGGCTTTAAATAAAGACTCTTAACAGTCAAGAAAGTATACTATAAAAATGGTTCCATATGATATATAGAACATAACTTTGTGGAAGTTCAGTGAGCATGTCACAGATGTATTGAGAACATGGTACAAATATTTTACTGTTAAAAAGAACAGTATCCAGTGTACACAGAGTGGATGTTAATCTGCTGAAAATGATTGTACAAGAAGCATCAGCGTTTACTTGACCAATATAAGAGTTTGCCATTAAAATGTATTCTCTTTATGTAAACTATCTATCAGGCATCTTTACATTTTAATTGGAACTTGCTTTACTTAACAGATATTTGGCAAACATCACAAGCTGTTTTTCTAACATATTTGTTAAACTAGTAAAAAAGAACTTGCAATATAAGTAAATGGACTTCTTAAGGAATAACAATTATGTATTCAAATTAGATATTTCAGTTTTAATTATTGAAATGATTTTTATATTAATAGCTCAAAGTTAATATAACTTTTTTATTACTATACTTTAAGTTCTGGGGTAGATATGCAGCTCTCACAGGATTGGTACATAGGTAACATATGCCATGGTGGTTTGCTGCCTCCGTCTCCCATTCACCTACATTAGGTATTTCTCCTAATGTTATCCTACCCCAACCTCCCCATCCCCTACTATTGCTGCTCTAGACCCCCACCCCTCAACAGACCCCAGTGTGCAATGTTCCCCTTCCTGTGTCCATGTGTTCTCATTGTTCAATACTCACTTATGAGTGAGAACATGCCATGTTTGGTTTTCTGTTCTTGTGTCAGTTTGCTGAGAATGATGGTTTCCGGATTCATCCATGTCCCTACAAAGGACATGAACTCATCTTTTTTTATAGCTGCGTAATATTCTATGGTGTATATGTGCCACATTTTCTTTATCTAGTCTATCCATGATGGGCATTTGGGTTGGTTGGTTCCAGGTCTTTGCTATTGTAAACAATGCCACAATGAACATATGTGTGCATGTGTCTTCATAATAGAACAATTTATAATCCTTACATACCTAGTAGTGGGATTGCTGGGTCAAATGGTATTTCTATTTCTAGATCCTTGAGGAACAAACTCTAACTGTCTTCCACAATGGTTGCACTAATTTACACTCCCAACAGTGTCAAAGCATTCTTATTTCTCCACATCCTTTCCAGCATCTGTTGTCTCCTGATGTTTTAATGATTACCATTCTAACTAGTATGAGATGGTATCTCAATGTGGTTTTGATTTGCATTTCTCTAATGACCAGTGATGATGAGCATTTTTTTATGTTTGTTGGTCACATAAATGTCTTCTTTTGAAAAGTGCCTGTTCATATCCTTTGCCAACATTTTGATAGGGTTGTTTGTTTTTTTCTTGTAAATTTGTTTCAGATGTTTTCTTTTCTACAATATAGAATACTCTAATCAAAGAAAGGGTATTGTCTTAGTCTTTACTCCTCCCAATATGCAAATATTATGCAAATAACATTAGCATTAGCCTTAATTATAGTTAATTTTACCTGTTGACTTGACTTGAGTTGGCTAAGGAATGTCCAGGTAGCTAAAAAAACATTGCTTCTGGTTATGTCTGTTAGAATCAATGCCTGAGGAAAGAAGATATACCCTCACCAACGCGGACATGCATCATTCAATCCTTGAGGGTCTAAATAAAGCCAAAGATGGACTAGAGGTGAATTTGCTCTTACTTCCTGAGCTGGGGCATCCATGTTCTCCTGCCCTCAGAAACGGAGGTTTCACGTTCTTGGGCCTTCCAATTCTGGGACTTACACCAGGAATCCCTACATGCTCCCTGCCTCCACCCCTTTTCAGATCTTCATCTTTAGACTGAAGTCACACCATCAACTCCTCTGTTTCTCAGGACTTCAAACCTGGAGTGAATTAAACCACCAGCCTTCCCAGTTCTCCAGCTTGCAGACAGCATATAGTAAGATTTCTCTCTTTCAGTAATCATTAAGTAAATTCACATAAGAAATTTCTTATCTATGTACACATCTATATCCTATTAGTTATGTATCTTAATAGAACAATGATTAATACACTTTTAAAGATAGTTAATAGAACATAAATGTAAACATTAAATCAAAAGAATAAATGCAAAAAGTAAATGCTTACATATACAAATTTTCAGAGTACATGCTTACAGAAAATAAAAACAGTTTAGACTTACCTTTAATGTGATTCACATTTCCATGTCCTAAAAGAGAAAATTTTACAAAGAAAGGGAAATCAGAGAAAATGTGACAAAATGGAACTAGCTGTGAACATCAGAATGGTAGTGTTTATTATACAACCCAAAATGAGTTCAATAAATGCACTCAACATTCCGTAACTATTTGAACTACTGTTGATTCTTTTTCTTTCTTTTTCCCCGAAGTTTCTATTAATATTCTGTGTATAATCTTCTTTCCACAAATCTCATGTTCAATCCCTGTGAGTTTTAACCTATTAGTACACATCTGACTGTTTAATTGTTCTCTTAGGAATACAAGACAAGTTATTTGTGAGTTTCATCATTACATCTGATGTTTTTTGTTTGCACATGCAGAAAAAATAGAGTATTTCTTTACTTTTCTTGAACTGTGACTTTAACTATGTGCATGTAAATTAATGATTTCATTTAACTCATTTTGGAGGAGAGTTGCTACAAGTCTACATAGCAATTTTGGTCTGATTTCCTAACAACCAAAATTTACTAGAAATATATATATGTTTGACTGCTTAATACAGTTATTAAAAATGAGCGTGGAGTTTTTTAGTACTTTTCTTTTATAATTAGAAAGAATGCTAATCTTATTTTCCTATGGCTTTTATATTTCTATGTCATAATCTTTCTCTCTTTCTGTCTTATTGACTCTCTGATTCTCTCTCTCTCTACAAACATACACATACACACACACACACCCCTTCCACACACACACACACACACACACCCCTTCCACACACATGCACATATTTCATATAGAAAAAGTATTTAAGGGCTTATATTAACCATTGCCTATCCCAAAGAGAAGGCTGGAAGAAAGGATCATGCCTTCATCTCTGAAGTTATCATCACAAATCATTTTAGAAGCGGAAAGAAGAAAAGACTTAGTGAAGACATTTGACTGGATTAGAAAATAAAAGTTGTACCTTATCTTCCAAATTTGAAAAGAAATATTGCTTTCTATGGGGCTTTGGATGGCAATAAGCAGTTGTATTTAACACCATTGTTATTAATTAGTTTTCTGAAATGTAATAAGGCAAGAAAAGTAAATTGTGTTTTTATTTCTCCTTTATTAGAATAAAATATTGCATATCAGTTTAATGCAAAGAAATTTACAGAAGTCTAAAATTATTTCCAACATCACAATACAAAAAACTATTATTTTAATATATCATCAATAACAGAAAAGGATATAGCCTGTAGCATAACAGTTTTCATTCAAAATGCCACCCAAAATTATTTTTTGCATTTTAATTATAAGAATTTTCCTTGGTTTTCATCAAAACATTAATATGTTGTATGTGCACAATAGCTCTGAAACAAGCCTGTGTAAAAATAAAAAAGTATATAGCTTAAACATAGGCAATTAAATTATTTTTCTACTAGAACTTAAGATAATCATGTTTTCAGGTTCTTTGTAAAAAGAAATATTGTATATCAAAATAAATTATAAAATCAAGTGATTTTTATCTTTATTATTTTTCTTTTCAATAAATCATGTCCAATCATTCTCTAACACCCAGTGTATCTATCTTTACCTAGGTTCCTAGCAAGCTCTTAGGCTCTTAAGCCTTTAGTAACTGAGTTGATTTTAGAAGCATAGCAGTGGGTGTCTGCTGAAACCCAAGATGGGAACACGGAGTCACGGAAAGACAGAACACCCTGCTCATCTTGTCCTCTTAGGTTTACAGGCACCAGGTGGCTCCTAGCATAAGACACCCAGGAGCATGAAGAATGGGTAATCTGTGTAGCTTCATCGAATCTTCTAAATCACAGGCTTTTATTTTTCTGTGTTCTTATTAAGGTTTGTGTTCACAATAATTATTTTCATGTGGTAAAAGTAACAGAGGACAATGGGTGAATATATTTTATAAATATCTATTTGTAGAAGTTTAATTTTCTAATTTTCTTTTTTACTTTTGGATACTTGACAAAGTAGTTCAATAAATGGAGAAAAGGTAAAGTGAGGTTTTTTATAATAATTCCATTGAAATTGGAAAAAATGAGGCTCAAAGTTCACATGCTCCTTCAGAAATAAAAAAAAAAAGAAAATAATCAAGGTCCTAGGGCTTGAAAATATCTCCAAGTCAACAATTTGTCCCACTTCTCCCAAATTTCTACTTTTCCTTCTGATCAGCACATAAAACAGTTACTCATCTCATACCTAACAAAAATGTCCTGTTGCTGCTTCCCCATGCTGAAATACCAGGTAAAATGAGGCTGTAGAAACAACATGAACAACTGAGCAAATTCAATTCAATTATGCCTCTGCTCTCCATCTTTTAAAAAACCATAAGTAAATAAATAAATGAAACACCCACCTCTGCCCTCTAAGAATGTGTAAGGAAATAATAAGATGGTTAGCCTCCTTGCAGGCATTACCACTGTAAAGCCTACGTATCGATCTGTTCTCTGCCTTCCTTTTGGGATAGGCAGTTGTTCATAAAATTCCATTTAAATATTCTTTCCTATACATAGTTCTTTCAATTCTATCTCCCTTAATTCATCTGTAAATGTCCACCAACATATTTAATGAATGTGACTCTCAATAGGCATGTAAGAACTGAAAACTTTAATATAATCTGAGTTGCCTTCATGCAAAGGTTAAAAGAAAGCAGTTTTCTTCTGTTGCAAATGTTTTGCATTTTCTCAAAATGCATTTATCAAAATGCATGCACTTTAAATTACCATAGGGAATCTATTAAAAGATGATTGATGAATTATTTTGCAGTTGCATAGCTCAAAGCATTTCCTTTTATCCAACTAAGACATTACCCATAGGGCACTAGGTTTAGCGAAATAAAAAACAATGCTTTGAGTCTCTTGCCAAATAGTGGCAAATAATGCCTTCCAAGCTTATGAGCTTTACTGAAACAGCTATAGTAACTGTCATTCACCCATAGATTCATTCTTCAATCCGAGCCTCCACACACTCACCTGAAGGCTTATGATGAAAGGCTGCACTAAGTAAACCTGAAAATCCCCCCGTAAGCTGGCAAGAAACTCAAAGCAACTAAAAAATGATTCATTGTTCGGAACATCATTTTTTATTTGCAAGAGAGTAGAGAGCCATGACTGAAACTAATGGCTGTATAAGGAAGAGAACAAGAAAAAAAGATAAGAAAGAAGGCTATATAAAATGGTAACTACTTCTTTTCTTCTGATTTTCTTAATGGTAATTTTTTTTATATCTTGGTGTAATAAAAAGTCTGATTTCATTTTTTCTCAAATTTTCAACTGACTATCTTGAAAAATGTCAGCCCCCACACCCCTGCCCTTCCTCTTGTTCTTTACATCTGGGCAAGGTATTGAGATGCCCCTGTGCTCTCTCCTTTGTTTTCAGTGAGAGATTTAAAGCATACAAGCCTTTCCCCCAAAAGAAGAGTCTCAGCCCAGACTCGGACTCCAATCGGAATAAAAATCTCAAAGCAGTCCTCTTTTTTTAAAAAATTATACTTTAGGTTCTGGGTACATGAGCAGATCATGAAGGATTGTTGCACAGGTACATACATGGCAAGGTGGTTTGCTGCCTTCATCCTCCCATCACCTATATCTGATATTTCTCCCCTCATTATTCCTCCCCACCCTCCCCATGCCCCACTGTCCCTCTCCTAGCCCCCACTACTGATGGCAGTGTGTGATGCTCCCCTTCCTGTGTCCACTTGTCCCTTCCTGTGTTCTACTTGTTCAACACCCACCTATGAGTGATGACATGTGGCATTTGATTTTCTATTCTTGTTTCAGTTTGCTGAGAATGATGGTTTCCAGATTCATCCATGTTCCTTTGAAGGACACAACTCATCATTTTTTAGGGCTGCATAGTATTCCATGGTGTATATGTGCCACATTTTCTTTATCCAGTCTATTTGTAATGGACGTTTGGGTTGGTTCCAGGTCTTTACTACTGTAAACAGTGCCACAATGAACATACGTGTGCATGTGTCTTTATAATAGAACAATTTATAGTTCTTTTGGTATATACCCAGTAATGGGATTCCTGGGTCAAATGGAATTTCTATTTCTAGGTCCTTGAAGAATCACCACACTGTCTTCCACAATGGTTGAACTAATTTACACTCCCACCAACAGTGTAAAAGTGCTCCTATTTCTCCACATCCTCTCCAGCATCTGTTGTCTCCAGATTTTTTAATGATCGCCATTCTAACTGGCATGAAATGGTATCGCAATGTGGTTTTGATTTGCATTTTTCTACTGACCAGTGATGAGTATTTTTTCATATATTTGTTGGATTTATCAATGTCTTCTTTTGTAAAGTGCCTGTTCATATCCTTTGCCTACTTTCGAATGGGTTTGTTTGTTTTTTTTCTTGTAAATCTGTTTCAGTTCTTTGTAAATTCTGGATATTAGCCATTTGTCAGATGGGTAGATTGCAAAAAGTTTTTCCCATTCTGTTGGTTGCCAGTTCACTCTAATGATTGTTTCCTTTGCTATACAGAAACTCTGGAGTTTAATTAGATCCCCTTTGTCTATTCTGGTTTTTGTTGCCATTGCTTTTGGTGTTTTAGCCATGAAGTCCTTGCATATGTTTATGTCCTGAATGGTTTTACCTACATTTTCTTCTACGGTTTTTATGGTGTTAGGTCTTATGTTTAGATTTTTAATCCATCTGGAGGTAATTTGAATGTAAGGTATCAGGAAGGGGTCCACCACACATCTACAATAATCTGATCTTTGAAAAACATGCGAAAAACAAGCAACAGGGAAATGATTCCCTGTTTAATAAGTGGTGTTGGGAAAACTGCCTAGCCATGTGCAGAAAGCAGTCCTCTTTCTATTCACCTTCTCTCTGTAGTCAGTTTCAGGCAAACTTGGTGCTGTTGTCTGCAGAACTCTCATTACCTGAGTAAAAACAGATTTCATACGATCTTGGTCCTTGTGTATCTGCATCCATCCTGGCGTTTGAGCCAATATATCAGTAGGGGTCCAACCCCGTTTCTTCAGTATGTCCACAACATTTGGCCTGATGGTTTAAAATTCACTAAATTAATTTTATCTACATTGTATAGAATACAAATTTAAGAATGCCATTCAAATTATACATCAATAAAATCATTTTTGATGCAAATCTCCAGAACCTAAAACTGAATTCTAAAAAAAAAGGCAGAGAACACTATATTAACTTTGTGCATAAACTGAAACAGCATTCTTCCAAAAGAACAGATGTGGTATTATCATACAGAATCTACTCACAGTTGCATATAAGTAGTGATTTTCAGCTAGACTAGGGATGGAAAAAATAGATTTTTTTAAATTACAAACTATTTTTTAAACTTTTTTAAATTACAAACTATTTTTTAAACTGCATAGGTTACTTTTACAAATCTATTAAAGACAGAGTTTCAGTTAAAAAACTACCTTTACTACATTATAAAATAGAAAGAAATGACAGTACCTTTAATTAAAATGCAATTATGCAACTATTAACAAATGAAGTAAAGGATTTCTTTACTTGTGATCTGCAGGATATTGATGAAAACAATAGTAAAACATATAGGTGAATATTAAATATAAATTTGGGTAGTAAAAGTAAATACAGAGTAGTAATGTGGGCAAATAGTATTGGAATTTTAAATACAAATATATCAATATTAACATAAAATAAGTGACTAAGATTTTTAGACTGGATGAACACTATACACATGAGATTTGCAAGAGCACAAAGAAAAGAGAACACCTTTGGCTTAATGTAATGGCTCACGCCTGTATTCCCAGAACTTGGGGAAGCCGAGGTGGACAGATCACTTCAGGTCAGGAGTTTGAGACCAGCCTGGCCAACATGGCGAAAACCCATCTCTATTAAAATACATTAGCTGGGTGTGGTGGCTCCTACCTGTAGTCCCAGCTACTTGGGAGACAGAGGCAGAAGAATAGCTTGAACCTGGGAGGTGGCGGTTGCAGTGAGCTGAGATCACGCCACTGCACTCCAGACTGGAAGACAGAGTGAGATGCTGTCTAAAAATGAAACAAAACACCACAAAAGAATGCATTAGAATGAAGAGATAGGAAGACTTAAAGTTCTCTCTCTCTCTCTCTCTCTGTGTGTGTGTGTGTGTTTGTGTGTGTGTGTGTGTGTGTGTGTGCGCGCATGCGTGCGTGTGCGTGAAATTTAGCTCAAGGATTAGCGGTAAAATTGTGGCAAGTCTATAATTTGCCGGGCAGGCCGGTGGACTGGAAACTTCTGGGTAAGGGCTGGTGCTGAAGTCTTGAGAGAATTTTTTCATCCTTAGGGAAACCACTTTTGTTCTTAAAGCCTTTCAGTTGATTAGATGAGATCTGTCCAGATTGTCAAGGATAATCTCATTTACTTAAAGTCAGTCAATTACAGATGTTAACCAAATCTCTAAAATACCTTCACAGCAACTAGGTTATTGTTTAATGGAACAGCTGGACACTAGAGTGGTGATTGTTTATTTTAGATGTCAACTTACCTGGATTAACATGTGCCTAGAAATATGGCAAAGCATTATTTTTGGGTGTGTCTGTGAGGTCATTTCCAGAGATTAGCATGTGAGTGACAGGACCAGTTGGGAAACACCTGCCCTTATTGCGGGCAGGTGCCATTCCATAGGGCAGGGGCCCAGAGAGCAATAACAGAGAAAAGGCAAGTGTGGGGATCCATCTTTTAATGCTGGCATACAGTCTTTCTCTTATGTCTTTAGACCACAGCTCCAGGCTCCCTGGCCTTTAGACTCCAGGATTTTCATCAGTGGCCTCCTGGTTCTTAGGCCTTCTAGCTAACTGAGGCCACAGTACCAGCACCCTGGGGTCTCCAGCTTGCTTGTAGCCTCCATAACAATGCGAACAACTCTCCTGATAAATTATCTATCTATCTATCTAGCCATCCATCCATCCATCCATCCAACTCCATCTCTATTCATGTTCTATTGATTTTGTTAGTGGAGATCCCTAATTAATACAATAGCCTAGCTAAGCTGATAAATAAAACTCATCATTACAGTCTACCTGTTGTCAATTTGACATCCATACACATGTACTTAAACCATAAATAATCATCAAATAAATAGCAAAGTCCAATATTCACCTAATATGAAAGAGCTAACATGCATATTAAGTTTTTCCTAGAATTTTTCTAAGTCTCCACCTTCCCCTGGGAATTTATGATATCTTTCTAGTTTTCCCTATGTATACAATTTATTTTAAACATTCTAGTATTTAATGTCTAGCTCTCAAAATGGAAGATATTTAAAAGATTGGAGGGAAAAATAGGTGCTAGCCCTTTAAATATGCTACCCGTCACTGGAGCTGGAGGAGGAAGTTTGCAGCAGAGAGAGGAGGTGCAATAAAAATGGCCCCTGTCTCGTTGTCTGTACCTCTGTGATCAAAAGCAGGCATTTGCAATCAGGATACAGATCCCTGCTGTTTGAAGGACAGGGCCCTCTTCCCTCACTCTGTCTCTCACAGCTGTGTTCAGGTTGCTCCAGGAACATGTGGACAGCATTCTGACATGGGTCTGGTGCTCATGGGGTGATAGCTGCAACTTTGCTGAGAGCTGAAAATGATGGAAATTAACCACAATTTATTGTCCAAGCTTTTATTTGAAGTTGTACATCTTCGACAAACTCTGGAATTCCAAAATAGTTGAGTTGCAGTTTTCTTCTTCAAGCTAACCCTGTCTTTTCCCCCTGTTTTCAGGGATTCCTCTTGATTTTAGCATGCTACAGACTCTCTTTTTAACTTTTTCTTTTTCTTCTCTTTCTTTTTTCCTTCTTTCATTTTTTCTTTCTCCTCTCTCTCTGTCTTTCCTCCTTTCCTTTCGGTCCCTTCCCCTCCCCTCCCCTCCCCTCCCCCCTCTCCTCCCCTTCCCTCCCCCGTCTCCTCCCCTTCCCTCCCCTCTCCTCCCCTTCCCTCTCCTCTCCTCCCCTCTCCTCTCCTCCCCTCTCCTCTCCTTTCTTTTTTTTTCTCTTTTTTCCTCCTTTTCTTGCCCCTTTACTTCCCTCCCCTTTCCATCCTTCTTTCCTTTACTTTTCCTTCCCTCTGCTCCCTTCTCCCCCCCTCTCCCACACTCTCTTCTCCTTTTCTTTTGGAGTGAGTTTCCTTGGTTCAGTATTTTTCCACTCCTAGGTTTGGGACAGGTATGGAAAACGACCCCATTTTAATTTGAATTCAATAAACTCTTTTCTACCTATTTAATTCCCAGACCTCTGTTCAGGATTTGCAGTAGTTGTCATGTATTTTGAAATCTGTAATTTCTAACAATGTTCTTGTTGCATTCCTTGTTTATCTCTATTAAGTGTAGCTATCCATTTGTAATGAAAACTATTCTTGCCAGTTTGATTCTCTTTCTAGGCTTTAAGCTTCAGATTCAAAGAATGTAGATTATTTTCTTTTCTAAAGCCCACTCTCAAACACAGAATTGTTATTAATAAATTTATTTTGACCTTTTAATACAAAATAGGGTTTCACCAGAAAAACTGTAAAAATTAATATTTATTCAGTTCAAAGATTAAAGTTAAAACAATTGCTATCCATCTGATATTTCTGGAATTTATTCATGCTTTACATTCAATAGAATATCTTAATTATAAATTAGTAGTGGGTAAATACAAATTAAATTATTTGCTCTGACACTAGTATACATAAATACCTAAAATTCTTCAATATCATAAAATTTCCAGTGAAGGCTATTTCAGATTGTGATTTAGGTTTATTCTTATAAGTAAAGTAAAACTAAAACCTTACCAATCTCTCCCTTCCCAAAGGGACAGTTAAAAAGCAGTATATTCAGAAATAGTGATAGAAAATATTTTATTTATATGGATGCTGTGTAGAGAACAATGGTAATTACCAGTCTGGAGGTGAGTGAGGAAATCACTTACTATAATAAGATACAACTGAACTCTACCTTTGAGAGAGACGTTTCTCTAGGCCCAAGTGACAGAAACTGGGTTGGAATGTTACACTTTGAAAATAATGACCCATGTGTTGAGCATATCCTAAAGGAATATACTATTTTCTTGCTATGTTTTATTTGTTGAAGCATTTTATTTTATTTTTGAGATGGAGTCTGGCATTGTTGCATGGGTTGGAGTGCAATGGCCCGATCTTGGCTTACTGCCACCTCCGCCTCCGACGTTCAAGCAATTCTCCTGCCTCAACCTCCGGAGTAGCTGGGACTACAGCTGGGAGTAGCTGGGACTACAGGTTGACGCTGCCACCCCGGCTAATTTTTCTTTGCATCGTTTTTGTATTTTAGTAGAGATGAGGTTTCACCGTTTTGCCCAGGCTGGTCATGAACTCCTGAGCTAAGGCAATCTGCCCACCTTGGCCTTTCAAAGTGCTGGAATTACAGGTGAGAGCCACCACGCCATCCGAAGCATTTTATTAATCTACGATTTTAGGAATTTAGTAATCTGATACTTATTTTAGCTCTAAATTACATTAGAATTTATCTAATCTATCTTTCAATAAATTAGAAAACTAAAACAAGAGGTCAGCAAATTGGGAAAAGTCAGGCTTAAACGTACATCTCATCTCTTCCAGCCTAGCCCAGCCTTTTCTCTATGATCATTTTTAAAGATAGTCATTACCATCATTATCATCACCTTGTTATATTTTTTCTGTTTACATTGAAATAAATTAATGTGTTTAAAGAATCTACAGTCAACCAATGCTGTTACAGATAACTCAAATACTACTTTTCAAGAGACTGAAGAAAGAAAAAAGGACTCCAGAATATTCCCGCCCCCAGATCAGACGGACTTCTGAGAAGACAGAAATGGTAGTGTGAATTATTGTCCCCAAAGAGGAAGAGGTTGTGGTATTGTTAAATATGGCAGAGGGTGCACGGACGTTCAAAGCTCATGCAGCAGTGCCGAAAAGACTCATGACGAATAGCAAGAGGAATGAATCATTGTTGAATAAGAGAACAATGTAAAAATAATTAAGAGGACAGAGGCAAAGAAAATAAATAATAAATCTCAAGTCAGATTACACCAGAAAGCAGAAACTTGCACCAACATTTTTTTCGTTGTATTTCTATTTATTAATGTAAGCATTAATTAAACTAAATTTCATTTAATTTTTACCACTTGCAAGTCGTGTATAAAAATTTTATTTTATGTCTTTAAAAATCTTAAAACATAGACTGCATGTTAGAAAGTGTACTGAAGTAATATGTACCAAAAATAAATAGATAAATAAATACATTATTTTACAGTCTCTTAGTACATGAAACTGATAAATACTAGAGTAATTGTTATCAATGACCTCCTGTAACCTACAAAGAAAACACGGTCATATATAATATATAATATCTAGTTACATATCCTATACATGATCTAAATATGATAAACACATATAACATGTAGATACTGTACCAATAATAACTTTTATTTACAATGCTCTGAACCTAAGAGGATAGTATTAGAAATAAATGGATACCTCTACTCAGAAGCATTTCATTAAGGTAAGCAGAAAACTGAACTATCACCTTAGGTACTGAATTGTACTGGTCTCGAAAATTTTTCAGTACAGTTAAGCAAAAATCCATGGAGGATTAAAGAAAAGTTGAAACCTAGATTACTTCGGTTGAGTGTGGCCTGAATCTAGAACAGGAGGATGCTCTACATTTGCGATAAAACACAAGGAGTGCGCAGTGAGAAGGAACCAAGGACCAATCCCCATAAGCGGCCAATTGCATTGGTGACTTCTACTTCACATTACTTCACTCTACTAGAAGACAGTCCACTGGCTAGTTTAACATGGATTCATATCTTCTAGTCATGATCAGGTTATATGAAACCAATAAATTTTGAGTGTACTGTATCAGCAACACATTACATTTTACTGTGTTTCATCTGAAGATCTTATAATTAAAGCATATAAGGATCTGTTAAAAAATTATCTAATTATTAAGATTTAAAAATGCATAGTATTCTCCACTAGCAACAAATATTTCCAAAATAAACAGTGAATCTGCTCTAATTTTGTTAAGCCATGAGAAAAATAGGAGAGTTACTGTAAGAGAGCTCAACATTTCTACATAAAAACATCATAAAGTAATTTCACATAAGTTTAAATGTTTGAATATAGTTTTCATGGAACTTTTTTCTATGGCACAGACCAACCCTTGTGTTTTTTTTTTTGAAAATGTCATTGACTTATCTGACTGTTTAATTGTTTAGAAAAATCTCACAAATTTTGTCCACCATTACCTTTAGTGTGTCATAAAACTAACAATAGAATAACTCACAATTTAAAATATGTGTTAAAACCTGTCTTATTTACTTAGAAATTTAATCCCTTTAAAAAAAATAATTTGTTTCACAGAAAAAATATTATTTTTATATTGTATGAATAGCGTGTCGGGCATATTTGCCAGACAAAATGTAGTATATGAATATTATTTATTTAACCTTGAGTATTATCGGGTAAAGTGTAACTCATTTGTAAAATTTCCATCCCTACAGATACAATGGTTTCCAATTATGAGTGTGTTCCTTCTTCTCATTCTATTTCCTGTTTTCTAATAAATGTAATGATCTGACTCCATAGACCTAAATGTTTTGTACTGATTAGATTAGTTAAATGCCAGTTCTTAGGATCTAAGGGCTGAAGGAATTTCTATTAAGCTATTGATCAAAAATCTAACTTAAAAGATTAAGGCTGGGAATCACTACCTTATTTTACTTAACACAGTAACTACTTCTTACAATAAAAAGGCTGAAAAGTTTACATTAGCTTGATAATATGCTTATTGATAAACAAAACACTACATCTGTACATCTTGTAAGTGTTGGTAAATCACATTTCTTTATCCCATTTTTATAAGTCTTTTGAAATTAGAGGATGTAAACTGCCTCTTAAAACCCATTTGTTTGAACAAATATCCCAACAATTTCTATGTTTATTATCAGAATTTAGTCCTGCAATATTCATGTGGTAGGCATTCCCTAGATTACAAGAATGCCACTCCTTTAATAATTGAGCCTGTTTTCATAAACTATTCGTTTGAATATCAAAGTGCTCAATGCAAAACAAAAGTGTTTTCACATGGTTCGTCTTCTGCCCTCAGACAAGTGGCCTTTAAAATACATACAAATTATTTCCTCAAAAAATCACTTTTACCAGCTAACACATGGCCTTCTTGTTAAAACATATCATAATTTATAAGACAATTTTAACCTTCAATTTGATGTTTGCAAATGTGTATTTACATGAGTACATGGGTGTCTGTATATTTTCTATAGATTTTTTTAAAGTTACAATTATTTACAATTTCAATGGCTCAATATTTTCTGAATTCAAGCAAACTTTTCAGTAAAATTTGGATTTTTTACACTAACCTAGATGTATCATCTATCTATCTATCTATCTATCTATCTATCTATCTATCTTTCTTTCTATCTATCTATCATCATTGCTATCTTTACCAGCAGTTATAAATTGCAGGGCTATGAACAACTTTGTTAACACAAACTACAGTGAATGATGCAGTATAAATTTCCATTTAAATTTACTTGACTTAAAATTTAACTTTGTAGTTGAGAGACTTCATAAACATTGAACTATGCTTTAGAAAGTGTAGAGTTAGGTGTGAAGAATGATATATCTGGAAGAATGACCATGTTATACAATAATGAAAGATAAAATATGCAGTTAAGCTTGGAAACTGAATTCTGTTTTTGGAAATTAGTCATATTCAAAACATTGAACATACCTTGCTGATATGTCCCAGGCATGTTTTTAAAAAGTTAGGTTTTGGCCAGGTGCAGTGGTTCACACCTCTAGTTCTAGCACTTTGGGTAGCTAAGGCAATTTTGAACATCTCACAGTACCTCCACACAATTGTACTTATAAATCATTTTAATTTCAAGAGATATCAGAAACTTAAAAAATTAAAAATAAAACAATATGCAGCCTCTGATTTCCCTGCAAAAGGGTTCTTCCCAATCTTTTTTTTTTTTTTTTTTTTTTGAGACGGAGTTTCGCTCTTGTTACCCAGGCTGGAGTGCAATGGCGCGATCTCGGCTCACCGCAACCTCCCTCTCCTGGGTTCAAGCAATTCTCCTGCCTCAGCCTCCTGAGTAGCTGGGATTACAGGCACGCGCCACCATGCCCAGCTAATTTTTTGTATCTTTAGTAGAGACGGGGTTTCACCATGTTGACCAGGATGGTCTTGATCTCTTGACCTCGTGATTCACCCGCCTCGGCTTCCCACTCTTAATAAAAGATAACATATACACACATTTCCTCAATCCCGAAATCTGTTTTGCTTGGTATGTTCTTCCTTCTTCCACAGATTAACATATCAGTGTCTTCAGAGTAAGAGGATATTTAATCTCTTCATAATTACTCTTAATCAACCTTCCTCTTGTTAATTTTGCTCCCATTTTCTCTATGAATTTGTATGAAATCATAAAAATAAAGAAAAACAAAACAAATAAACTATAAAGGAAAAAAAAACTTACCTATTTTCTGAATCCAAACTATCAAATCCAGTTGTCAAAGACTTTTTTTCTCTTTCCTCACTTTTTTTCAGTCAATGTCTGCCCCAACATTTTCTGTCCGTAGCTCAATATTCTAAATTATATTTTACTTTTTATTCAAAGATACGTGGCATGGGTCAATAGATCTCCTATACTTTGTAGCAGTTTGTTTAAAGAGAACTAAGTTTGATGAGTGAGTTCTGGGGGATTCAATGTACAGAATGCTGACTCTAGCTAATAGTGCATTGTATACTTGAATTTTGCCAGGAGAGCTCTTAAATGTTCTTGCCATACAGATACCCACACAAAGACAACTGTGTGAGGTGATGAATATGCTAATTAAATTTATTGTGGTAACCGTTTCACAATGTATATAAATTAAAATATTATATACATTGTAAATATATGTACTTTCAAGTTGTCAATTTTACCTCAATAAAGCTAGAAGAATATAATAAATATTTAGACAATATAAAAGAATAATAATATGAGAAACAAACTTTATTTATTTATTTATTTATTTTTTTAATTTTTATTGCATTTTAGGTTTTGGGGTACATGTGCAGAACATGCAAGATAGTTGCATAGGTACACACGTGGCAGTGTGTTTTGCTGCCTTCTGCCCCCTCACCCATATTTGGCATTTCTCCCCATGCCATCCCTCCCCTGCTCCCCCCCCCGCTGTCCCTCCCCTATTTCCCCCAATAGACC
>CM052661.1:101451056-101513126 GCA_028533165.1 Leontopithecus rosalia
CTTGTATGTCTTCTTTTGTAAAGTGTCTGTTCATGTCCTTTGCCCATTTTTGGATGGGCTTGTTTGCTTTTTTCTTGTAGATCTGTTTGAGTTCTTTGTAAATTCTTGATATCAGCCCTTTGTCAGATGGGTAAACTGCAAGAGAAACAAACTTTAATAGGTCAACAAGTGCGGAGTAATTTATGCAATGATTTTAATAATGATGTTTATTGTAGTTTTTCATGTACCTTTATAGTCTCTCTGGGAAAATTGTCTGCATCATTTGTTTTACCTTTCACTAAAAGAGAAAACTATGTGTACTCAACATTACCATGACACAATTACTTGTATGTTATTTCAATGTAAACCAAAAATAAATTAGTTTTTGATAATAACATTATTTGTTTCATCAATAATAGGAATTCATATTTCTTTACCCTTGAGCAACATTGGTCTACATGGTTGCCTGCATAGCCTTCTCTGTTAAAAACAAACTAACGATCATTGCCAAAAATAATTATCTTACTAATGATGGAAGATAAATCATTAGAGTTTTAAAATAATCAGTGTATTTATTAGAATGTCTGCTTTTATAATGCAATGACTTCTGAAAAAATATTGTTTCCAATTGCTTCATATATTAGTCTTTAAGCCATTTATGACATCTTAAATTTATAGACACGTGGCCATAAAGTACTAGCCATGACTTTTTTTTCAGAAACACAGCAAACATATTGTCAAAGAACTTGCTTTTTTAGTTAGAATTTATGGATTCAAATATCAGTTGTTACACCTAAATAATCTTAAGCCAGTTATTTAACCATATCTACCAGTTTTCTTGTTAGTAAAATGAGAGTGACTAAAATATTTCCCAAGTCATAAGGTTGTTATAAGGTTATAGACAGTTAACTTAGGTAAAAATTATGCTCACAGATTGCTTGAAATTAGTACTTACTGAAATAATTATTATTAGAATAATTCTAACTAGTTAATAGTTTTGCCAACCTGCAATTACTTTTGCAGCAACCTAATAGTATTACAAATAACTAGTTTTACTAGTTGTTAATATAGAAATCTACTTAACGCTATCATATTTTGTCAAATTTCTAAAATAGAACTTCAATATTTAATAAAATGTATAGTCGTAAAAATAATGTCTTTTAAACAAAATGCATAAAATTAATATATTTCACATTAGGAAACAAAAAGAACTATAAATAAAATTTCATAACTTTGCTAAAATTTAGATTTAATTAGTTCTAGTATTTTTCCAGCCTTCAGTTGGAATGCTTTACTCAAAATTAGACAAAATTCTAGAAAAATGTATCCAGGACATGAGTTTAACAATTTAGTCAAGTCTAAAGAAAAATGTAGTATCTGCAGTTCTCACTGAATATTTTATCAGAAGAATTTCTGCTGTGAACTTTAAAACAGGCTCCTTGCTTGATGTGGTGAAAGAAATGATCAAGATTGTGAAATAAATTTTATTCCTTATTATGGTATAAACCATTTTAAGCTTATGGCTTATTGGGAAGAAGGGTAGTAGAGTATAAAGATGCCATTTACTTTAATTCAATCTGAAACTTTGGTAATGAAATATTCTTGAAGATATTTACTGAAATGAGTCTTAAATCCAAGTATCCTCCCATTCTGGAGTTAAAGACCTTGAAAGCCTACATTTATCTCTTACTTCCGTCCTTTTTCCTAGACCTACCTTCCATTCTCAGACTACAATATCTCTTAGCTGTTGGTAGATTACAACATTAATCTTTATTATTAATATGATAGACACATTTTAAACTTTTGCTGCAAAGAAAAATATCAATTTATAAATATTAAGACAAAAATATGACTCATTGAATATAGAGATTGTGCCATTAGAAAATGGAGACCCATGGTATTTTTTATTGGTGAACTTCTCTAAGAGCAGCTGAGATAGACATAGATCAAATGGCCAATTATTCTGTGGTTTTAAATAGGAATCTGTTTTGGAACTTTATGCATTGATAGGGAAAACTTCAAGTTTGGCTAAATCATCCAGTTTCTACTCTACCAATATATTCCATATTCAGAATGAAATATTTGAGCAGAGGCATCATTTTCAAAGCTGTGATGTTTACTTGTTTAATGTTATTTTAAAAATTATTTAGAAACTGGTTAACTTAATCCCAAATTAAAGAATAACTTGAAATATTTTTAAAAAATACTCAGAAATGTTAGTTAAGGTTCTGAACAATTTACAAATGTAAATCTTGTTGACAATAAAAATGGACTTTTTATTTTAGCCATCTAGTAGTTGTGTAGAGGCAATGAATTGTTTTTATTTACATTTACTGATCACTAAGATTGAGCATCTTTTCTGGTGCTTGTTGGCTGTTCGTATTCATTTACTAAATACTCTCCAACTATTTTCCTACCTATTTATTAATGGATCATATTTTTTTTTCTGTTTAGGTCCATATCTTTTAAAAAATATATTCAGAGGCCAGAAAATGAATCTTATTTTATGTAGAAGTTTTATAAATCTAGTTCATCTGTGATATATTTTAAATAACATACATTGTATACAAAAAGGTTTGAAATACATTTTTGCCTACATATATCATTTATTGAAAAGATTATCCTTCTTTCTAACTGCAGAACTCATTCCTTAACCACTAGCCCTCACTAGAATTCATTTGATTATTTTTTGAATCATTTCTGTCTTATCACTTGACATTTTTCTTCTCTTTTGCATTTCCTTTTTAATTTAAATTATGTAAAACTTACACTGAATAGCTTGTAACTCAGTTATTTTGCCACAGGTCTTGAATCTTCACTCTCCCTCTTTTGGTAAGTCGTTTCTTCATGCATCTGGTAATTTGAGTCACGGGTTTCTCTCAGCCCGGCTTCATCCACAGCAACCTCCAGCAGCCTGGCTGAGCATGCGCCATCCAGAGCTGTAGTATGGTAGCTATGGTAAGTGCTCAGTTAGTATTGATGATTCATTTCCCATTCTGGATGGTTTCAAGTGGTTTGTATTTTCCCAACCTTGTGAATTACCTATATGTTCTGGTGCGTTCTAGAACATACAGGCAACGCAAATTTAAGCCTTAAAATATTTTTAGTGTAAGGTTGCATTATAAATTCTCACTGAATATGTCATATTTGTATTCGTCTTAAATGCAGTCTTTTTTATTTCCATGTATCAGTAAACAGAAAGTTTCAATACTTCCTTTCACTGAAGATATAGTCATCAGATGATTTTTGACTTTTGCATGAATCTAAGTTCCAACTTTCCACTTTTGAGTGACCAAAACCTTTTCTGCCCCTAGAAGGCTGTGAAAACACAAACCACTTGAAAATCAAGGCCACTAGGGTAACCTCCTTCTTTCAATTTACACCAGTGCTCTGATTTTCATTCTTTTTTGTGTGTTGATTTTGTAATTTGTGTTCTCGTGAATTCTGTTAATATAAAATTCTGCTTGTTTTATAATAACTAGAGATTCTAAGTATTTAGTAGCATGAAAACTAGATTGTAGGTTATTCAATCTGCAAAATCCAGGAAATAAAAATCTAAAATCATCTTTTTTTATAGAATGTTCACAAAATTGTAGTCTCTGTTTTATGTTCTCCACACATGCCTCATGTTTTTATTTATTTGTATATAGATAACTTTAACACAAAAAATGAACCTTTTTTGATGTCATTTATTACAACAGTATCTGGATATGTTGGAGAAGCCCATACCAACTCTCATTTGGCCAGTGTGAAACCTGATCCCTTTACCCTCACACAGAGAAGACACATTCACCCAACTTTCAAAAGGGAACTTACTTAGACACATGATTCACAGGGATATTGCATTTGCTACTACTAGAAATGGCTTCATTTCCCAAATACGTTTGAATTCCCCTGTGGTGGTGATTTGCCTTAAGTCCAGAATACTCCCTTTTGCACCCTGTCATTTCTAAAAGCATGAGTCTTTGCAAATATGTCTCCTAGTCATCTTTGTCAGCTGTCGTCTGGCTAGTTTCTTCCAATAGGAGGCATTAGCAGGTGATTACAGCTTAGAGGAGATGCTTCTGCCTTCTGGAGCATCCCTCCATCAACATGTCAGCACTCACAGCGCAAAGCCTTGTTCCAGCATCCCCTGCAGTCCAGGGAACCAGGTATAGCTCACACTGTGTTGATTCTTCCAGCTCCAGTGAGAAGACACCTTAACCCTTGCTAGGAAACACAGGCTCAGCTTACGACTTGTGGGAGTTTCTCCACTTCTGACACATAGCTTGCTCCTCCTCCTTTCCTCCCGAGAAACACTACCTCTCTTTTCATCCCCAGCATATCTAATACCTTTACGAGAATATCCTATAATAGATCTCCCTCTGTTTGATATACTAAAACCAGGCTCTGTTTGCTTGTGAAGACCCTTAGTGATACAATCCCCTATATAATGCAATGACAGTTACTTTTGAACGTAATTCAGACAATGTTTAAATCACTCATGGGCATTGCCTTTATAAAAGAAAATTCATAGTTCCTAATAATCTGGCATAAAAACATTTATAAAGACTTTTTTGGTAAGATAAGTTAATAATTCAGTCTCAGACAATTCATGGTGAAGTCACACCTACAAGGAAGTTGGAATTAAAAACAAATCACACCGTATATCTTATAATTTTATCTATAGGAAGTACAATACTGTAAGTAAAGTTTCAATATAATAAAGTAATAGTCACACATTCCTTTCAATCTTTTCTTTTATGCTTAGACAATAAATTAGTCAACAAGTAGCTATTAGCATTAATACCATGTCAATCACTCTTCTAGAAGACAAGTTACTGGCCTCCGTATCTCACATTCCAGCTGGGAAGTCTGGTAATAACAGTTAAAGCCATGGTAAAGTGATAGTTTTAAATAGTTATAAATGTTTTAAATAAAATAAAATATAAATAATAAAAAAAGAAAACCCTGTAATATAAATAAACTGGGATAACAAGATTTTACGAAGTCGCTATGGCTGTCATGATAGTTATTATGGTCAGAAAAGCCTTTTGAAAAGGTTGACATTTAAGCTTAACCCAGAAGGTCAAAGTGAAGAGGGAATGGTGGCTTCCATTGGAAGTGTGGCAAAGGGAATAGAACTGGGAATGTCTGGGATATGTTTTGTAAGGAGTGAATACAGTCTACTATATCCATGTGAGGGTGACAGTCATTATGAGGATTTTGGCCTAAGCAACTCTATGAATGAAGGTGTCATTTATGAATTTTTTTTTGTTTCTAAATGATTTGGCAAGTAATAAAGACTTGAACTATATGTTGCAGAATAGAAACCTTACATGTGGGGTCTAGGCTTCCAAATGATAAATTGGAGAAAATATTATGTAGTGAAAAGAAAGTAACAGGCTGAACATAGGGACAAAAAATAAAATTGAAGCATCCTATCAAATCTTACATTTTGGAGTTATGCTTATTTCTGAATAGCATGAGAAACTGGGACTACCTTTCTTAGAACTATACCTTCTGTTTTCCAAGTCAGTAGTTACTTCGTCTATGTGTATCTTTCACTGACACCATCCATATACCACAAAACATCTTCTGAGGGACAATTCATATGACACTTTTTGAGTCTTTACTGTAGAGAGAGTAACTCAAAATTCTCTCTAAATCTTTGGTTTGAAAATAATTGTGACATATGTACTGCTTTTCAAAACAAAGCTTATGCAAATGTATACTAGTGAAAGGCATTGAATTTGTAGTGTTAGTTAACATAGGAAAAATGAAATCCTTTGATAAGTATCTAAAATTTTTCATCTCTGCATTTCTATCTATGATGTACTGTATTACATGTGTGTATATTATAAATAATCACTAATAATTGTTCTATTGTATGCTAATCAATAGTCTTGATGCCACTTAGATATCAATATTTTATTCACAGAAATAATAAATCTATTTTTCTGCCAATAGTTGAACCTAACCTGAGAAATTAAATATGAAGCTAAGATATCAGCCTGATTCATGACTAATTTCTCATTCCTGTTCTACTAATTGTGAAATGAATATTTTTAGGTCAAAGATTTACCTGACGTTCCCAGGGAATTTTGCATTCTCTGGTCTTTTTTATTCATTATTGCAGCTTTATGTTTTTCTGGAGATTTTGCCTAAGTCAGCTCTTGGTGGAATTTGCTTGCAGTTCATTATGACATCTGGGTAACATAATAAAAGAAAGCAAAGTTTTGAAATAATAGCTTTGTTTGCATCTTGCATGCATTCTTGATATCACGGGACCCTTTTGGATACATTGGAATCCCAAGATACTTAAAAGTCATGCAAGAAATCAGGTGCTACTGGATAATTTATTAACTCCCTTTTTGTTTTTAAATAGTTCTACATGGGGTCTTTTTAAGAGATTTCATTAACCATGTGGTTTATATAAGCACTGCTATAAAAATTGTAATTTTCACAAATTTAATTAAATCAGAGATCTTTGATTATTAATTTATACATTTTTATCCTATATATATTAGATATCAATACTTGGGAATATCAGTGCTAAATTTTAAAAAGGCACTATAGAGCCATAAAGTCTAGGGATCAAGGATACAGATAATAAACTAGTTAATTACATCAAGTGATTCTGTAGCCCAAAGTGCTATGGCAAAGGTGACACAGGAGAATGGGACTCAGACCACCATGGTCTATGTGTTTGTGTACCTCCAAATCTTATGTTTCAAAATCCTAATTTTCAAGGTAATGGTATTAGGCAGTGGCAGTTTTAGGGAGTAATAAGCTCACCAGTGGGGAGCCCTCAAGAATAAGATTATTGCCCTGGGCAGCTCCTGTCCACCATATGAGGACACAAAGAGAAGACACCATCTGAAAACCAGGATGCAAACCTCTCCAGACTCTTGAGTCTGCTGGTGCCTTGATTTTGGACTTTCAGCCCCCAAACCTATGAGATGTAAATTTCAGTTGTTAGCCACTCATTTTATGACATTTTGTCGTATAAACCCAAAAGGACTAAAACTTGGGACTTGGATTGGCATGGTAGTAGATTTAGAGAGACTGAAAGAAAAATCTTTTCTGAGGAGATAGTCTTTTAGGTGAGAAAAGGAATATTAAAACACAGTAATGTGACACTCTGGAGTAATAATATTCTGAATGGTGAGCAAAGCAAGGAGAAAAGTCATGAGAGGAAACTGAGCATTGTCTGTTTCAGAGAGAGACAGAGGCTGGCACGGTGGGAGCACAGGACATGGGGAGAAAAGGAGAACGTGTCAAGATTTTGTAGGTCATGGTTACACTTTGCATTTTATTCAGGTTTAATTGAAAATGCATTGGTGTGTTTGAAGCAGTGGAGCTGTCTGATTCATTTAACATTTTATATGTATTACAGTATGCATAGCACATATAGAGAGAAGGACTTGAGCAAAGCAAGAGTAAAACCAGGAAAAAATGGTTGAGAGATGATGGCAGTAGTTCAGATGACACCTAAGAGAAGTGAAATACAATATTTAGGAAGTGAAATATCCAGAAACCTAACAGTAGATATATAAAAGGATGTCTAAGTCACATAAACGTATGAGGACAGCCTTTCTGTCTTTCTCTCTCTCAGATCGTGATATGTTCTGATTAATATATACCTCTTTCATCACTTTTTTTTCTTTGCTTCAAATCTCCCTCTTACAAAAACTTCTTCCTCTCACTAAGACTGGCTACCTCATGTCTTTGTGATTACAGATTGTTTTAAAATCTAACTGACCTTATAATTGGTTAGTACGTTCTAATTCAGCCTATGGGTGTAGTAGGTCATCACTTTAGACAGAGCACATAATTGGGTAGCAATACTTCAGGCACTCACTCTGATCTAAAGGGTTCTAAAAAAGGAAAATCCCCAGAATCTAAGTATAAAAAACTAAGACACACACTGTACCAGGAGTAATCAAATTCTTCTATAGTATAAGCTCCAGACCTTAGCAAATATCTCTAATACAAATATTGCAGAGTAAAATGACTGCCAAATTACTGATGAGGCATTTTCAATCACAGCTTTAGCTTTGCATATGTTAGCGTATTAGGTGTCTATTAGTACCATAATTAATTGTCACTAATTTCCTGGTTTGACAACACCCATTTATTACCTTCTATTCTCTGTCAAAAGTTCAGCACATTAACATTGGTTCACAAAGGTGTGAGATTCTTTCTGGGAATTCTGGGGATAAATCCACTTCTAAGCTCCTTCAGGTTGTCATGAGAATTCATTTCCATGCTATAAATATGAAAGCATCTAAGTTTCTTTTACGTGAGATGGATATGTACTAGAGACATGCTGTACAACATTGTGTCTGTAGCTAACACTATTACGTTTGCATAAATGTACTTACATTTACTTTTAAGTACATTATAACTAATGCATTTACAAATCTATTAGAAGAGCACACATCATATTAAGGGTTTTCACTACAATTTTTAAATTTTTCTTTTTCATTATTTCTTTTCTTCCCTCCTTATTTACCTTCTTTCCTTTTTTCTTTCCCTCCATCCTTCTCTACTTTCTTCCTTCACTTCCTACTTCTTTTCTTCCTTTCTCCTTCATTTGTTCCCTCCCTCCATCTTCTCTTCCTTTCTTTCAGTTTGCTATTCCAAGCACAAAGAGCAGTTTAAGCTGACATACTTGATTAATATACACTCTGAATAAATTTATGTCTAGTTCCTACTTGTAATAGAATCTTGGTTTTCCACAATTGAAAATGAGTCTTCATAGGAAGTAAACCAAAAGCTAGAAAAGCACAATTTCTATTTTTACTTTGAGGTATAAATTGCCTTTGTCATTTAAAAATATGCCAAATTAAATATTATGATAAATGCATATGTTTTTCAGACACATATTTTAAAACATATTTAAGTATGTAAGTTTTCCCAACATGTTAAGTAGAACCAAATAGCAGCCAAATTCCAAGTACATGATTACAGCTGAATGTAGAAAGCTGTGAAAAATTTAGTAACGTATATAAAACCCAGTCTTCAGTTTTGCCAAATACTGTCATTTGGAAGTGCTAAATCTGATGTTATGCCAAATCTTTGCTAAAAGAGACCCAAGACATGAAGTGAGACAAAGC
Organism: Leontopithecus rosalia; assembly: GCA_028533165.1. Lineage (NCBI taxonomy): Eukaryota > Metazoa > Chordata > Mammalia > Primates > Cebidae > Leontopithecus > Leontopithecus rosalia. The sequence goes on from CM052661.1 coordinate 101,460,137, forward strand.
CATCTTTGGTCTTCTACAGTTCATGCAAAGTCAAAAATTGTTTTTTCTTCTCTTCCTTCCTTCCTCCCTTCCTTCCTTCCCTTCTTACATCCTTCCTCCCTCCCAACCTCCTTCCCTCCTTCTCTCCCTCCCTCCTCCATCTCCTACCCTCCCCTCCCTTCCCCTTCCCTTCCCTCCCCTTCCTTTCCCTTTCTTTTTTTCCACAGAATTTCACTCTTTTGCCCAGGCTGGAGTGCAATGGCACAATCTCAGCTCACTGAAACCTCCACCTCCCAAGCTCAAGTGATTCTTCTGCCTCAGTCTCCTGAGTAGCTGGGATTACAGGCACACATTACCTTGCCAGCTAATTTTTGTATTTTTAGTAGAGAAGAGGTTTCACCATGTTGCCAAGGCTGGTCTTGAACTCCTGACTTTAGATGATCCACCCACCTTGGCTTCCCAAAGTGCTGGGATTACAGGCCAAAAATTGTTTTTCTATCTGCAAATTTAATTTCTGTAGCTTAGTAAATTCACTTATACCTCATATCCATTTTCATCATGATAGCTACTTTGATTTAAAGGAATATATTTTACTTTAGGTTTATTTATTATTAAGTATTTAAAATTGTGTTTTAAAAACTTGTAGCACTATTTTACCTAGAATTTTTATTCATTTTGTTATTCTATTAATCAAATTGCATGTATTTGAGTGATTCCCTCAATCTTATCTTTACTTTCCACCCTTTATTTTATCATAAAATTTTGCAGCAAAATAGATTGTGTAGCAACACTACAGCAGAAATATAAAATTCATAAACCCACTTAAACAATAAAAAGAAGAAGAGAAGAAGGGAAAAGGAAGAGAAAGAGAACAAGGAGGGGAAGCAGAAGGGAGAAGTAGAAAAAAATAACACATTGTCAGCACTGATGGCTTTTTGTATGTGAAATGGCTTGTTTCCTAGTCCATACCACAAATGCAATAGTTTCTCAAGGAAAAAATGACTAATAGAGTTATAGAAGCATAGATTAAAAATATAGTGTAAAACAGTGAGATGGAAAGATAACATTGTAGACATATTTACAATTAGAGGAGAAATGCCAAATACATAATATATTTTCCATCTCTGAAATAAATATATTTGTGTCTCTGAGATGGACACATATGTTCAGTTTTTTGTAAAGGAAACACAGGATATTTAATTATGATTTTGACAGTTATGTGAAAAACATAAATAAATCTGTGATTTTTCATAATTATGTGACATTCTGCCTTCCTCAAACTGTTCTCAGCCACACATCTGTCCTGGTTTTAGTGCAGGTAATGTGGACATAGGCTTGAGAATGAACCACTGTCCACAAACCATTGTATCAGCTATGAGGGATCTAACAGAGTGTAATCAATAAAGTGTCTGAAGACAATAATCATAAATTTAAGCTATGAAAAGGACAAAAAGTTAAGAGTATATACAAGTGAGTGCAATTTAAAAATAAAACGTGTTTCAACAAGAAATGCATACATTTGAAATTTTAGAAATAATTGCATGATTGTTTCATCAGCACAGAAAAGAACGCCAATGGTCTTCTCATTATTGGCTGAAAATTACCTTTCCCTTTTACTTGAATGATGCTCTATACTTTTCCCATCATAACTTCTCAGAATAGCAGTAAAAATCCATGTTTCTGTATTTGTTTCTAAATCATTTAAAGAATAAATGTGTTTTTATTTAAAAAGTCATTTTTAAACAATTCTGATTGTAATGATATTTTAAAATAAATGTTTTAAGACCTTAAAATAGTAAACTACGTTGAGCTAATATAACTTGAAAAATAACGTGCTCTTCGTAGAACCAGAGACCTTCAGAGAGCAACAGATGCTGTTTACTTGACTTTGGTTATTGTCTGTAATAAGTGAAGTCATGCCTAATCCCTTCCTATTTCTAAAGAAGGATATAAATATAAAAGACCCTTTGATTAGGAGAAATCAGACAAGAGATTTTTAGGAGACATACAAATATCAGCTGATGTACAATCCTAGCATTTATTTTACTGTGTTTCTCTTCTTTTGACCCACCCTCCCATGGCATCAGATTCTGCAAAAGAAAGTGCTTATCAAACTGTCCAGGGGCCACTGCATCCCAGGCCTTACTACAATAAGATGATGCCAGTATCGGCATCATCTTATTTCCATCTCTCTGTTTGCCATATCTAACAAGTTGACTGCCAGAGTAGTGCTGAAGAGTTTATGAAATGCATTTTATTTTTGAAGCCTTATTCTATAGTTTTAGAGGTGATCCTCATTTGTTTAAATTTCAACAAAGTTTTTGCAAAGATTGGTTCTATAACTCAGAGAAGAATCACAAGCACTCTGGTAATGTAAAATAGGATACATTTTTTTTTTCCAAGAGTCCAACATGAGAGTGCTTAAATGTACCTAAACAGATTTCCTGAATAAATGGAATCGAAAAGTATTCCCATGAGATGACAGACAGAACAGAGTGAAGAAAATGAGCCAAACGATGGAAACTGAGAAGGAAATGTATAAAACCAGAAAAACATGAGATAAACGTCAAGAGTGAGGGAGCTCTGCGGAGACGTGGTGGGGAGGGTCACTCCTCCGGCCACAGTTTTTGTCCTAAAGCCTGTTTAGTGCAATGCTGGTAAAGCTATTTCAGCTCTGTCCTGGCTGCTATTTACATGGCGCATCTTTTTAAATTTTATCTTTGAATTTAAAGTTGCTGCTGCTTGTTTGTTTTGGCTGCAGGAGCCCAGCGCAGCCCCAGCTGCCCGTGCACCAATCACACCCCCGGATTCAAACCACTTAGTGATCAGCCACTGATTGGGCTTAAGTCCCCTGAATCAGTGAGGTTTCCGCGACCACCCCACCATTCAGGGGGTTCATGAATTTACCCATCATTCAGGCAGGAACTTGGGAATCACAGATTCTGGAGATCTGCCTCTGCTCTCTCCCTAGATGACACACACGGGGGCAGGTGCACAGCCTGCATCACAACCAGGACAAACGGGGTTTTTAGCTGCCCTCACTTTGAATGTATTTTCTCTGATTTCCCCATAAGCTTCTGAGCTGCCTGGCTCCACTGGCATCACACACAGCTGTGACCTCCAGTGACTGCCAGCCGAGTGGCCTATTGTTTTCCACAACAGCCGGACACGTGCATCCTTCCACTGTCTGAGGCAAACAAAGTCCAGCCATTTGACAAGGGCCCTGGGTTGGGTGCTGATGGTCTGTGAGGCTTGCTCCAACTCTTGACGTTCCCTTGTTAAATCTCCTGATTCACTTATCCTCATTACTGGGACTGTTTTTGTTTGGTCATTTGACTGTTTAGTAACTTGGCCGTGGAATGTCTTCCTTGAAGTTTGTATTCTCTGATATTTGTGCTCAGAAGTTTATCTTCATTTTATCTTGTATTCTGGCATCTTAAACATTGCTCCGGGATCTGCCTAAGCCATGTGCGTGTTAAGTTTTATGATTAGGCCCCCTTAGCTAGGTTGATATTCACCCTTTTACATTGAATGTATGTGCAGCTTAGAGATGGCTTCCACAGGTTACGGTTTTAACCTGCATTGAGCCAGAGAATGTGACCTCAGAGGTCCCTCTCTGGTCTTTTCACCACGGTAGTAGTTTGCACACACACCCTGTTTTCCAAAAAACCGGGAATCAGTGTGATTTTTATGTTAAATCTAGCTTGCCTTGCCAGGTGACATGCCTGGCTCAGGATAGCTCATGGCTCAGCTGGTGGTTTAACAGAAGTTGTGTGCAAGCCTGTCAATCCAGTAAGCATTCTGAATTTTTCTGACGAATCTGTGTGTAAATTGGAGAATGAATTCAAGTCTGCCCTGTTGTCCATGGTGCCTGGTCCTGAGAGGCATAGTGCATGCACTCAGCCTCCTGTGCCTCAGGAACAAGTGGGATCCAGGAAGATTCTTTTTGTGTTTTCTTTCTACTAGTGTATGTATTAAACTTACAGATCTACCATTTCACATGCTGTAACTTATAGGGAGAATTACCAATTTTCTCTTTATTGCCATCTATGAAGATCCTTTGTGTAAACTTCTCCAGGCTTTGTCTTTTGCTGTGGACGTGAGGTGGAGCAGTGTGACCCACTTCTGCCAGAGTGGGTCTCCTGGGCTATGTACCTGTGGGTGCTCAGAGTGAGGGCTGGTTGCCCTTGGTCTTCAGCTCGACCCTTCCTGTGGGTATGGGAGTGAATAAGGGTCTGAGGGTCTGGAGTGTCCTATCTGAAGCAGAGACTTTGCCTTATGAGTGGAAGATGGGTTGGAGGCAGGAGAGCCAGTCCATTCATCTTGATTGTCCAGAATGTTATTTCCATAAGACAGGCCTGGAGATGGATAAGAATCTGGAGGCCTTCCCCAGTGACATCATAGCTTTAGGCCAGGAACAGAGAGGAGAAGGAACCTGCCTAGTGTAGGTGCCTGGAGTTGATTTCCATTTCTTGGAGTTAAGGAGTTGGGAACAGGTCCTGGCTCAAACGTGCCAGGCTTCTACCAAGATTTTTGTAGATTTTCTTGAATTAATGTTTCTTTTTGTTGCATACATTTAGGACAAGTTTCACATACTTTAAATTGTTTTTGAAAATAATTTTCATTATTCAGTGATCATTTATTTTAACTACAGAGAGGAAACTCTCTGTGATTAGCAAAGGGCTGATCACACTGCCATTCCAGAAAAGGAATCTCTGTATTTGGTTCAAATACACATTCAATATGTCTTTTAAATTGTATTAAAATACATAGGAATTTTCTTTAGGTTAATTCAATTATAACCTAAAGAAATTTAGGGAAAATTTAAATCTCAATTTTGGGAGAATTTAAATTTATATGTATCAAGTCTTCCTAGACACAAATGTATATTTCTTTTATTTACCTAGGTCTTCTTTAGTATTAAAGTTATGTGTGTGTGTACATATATATATATACACACGTGTATAAATATGCACATATATGTACACGTGTATATATATTTGTGTATATATGTATACATATGCATATATGTATACACATATACACATATAAATACATATGTTTCTTTCTGTAGCTAACATATAAAGTTGTATATATACACACACATAAAAATACATATATTTTTTCTGTAGCTACCTTGTATCATTTCAGTTAGAATAATGTTGAGGTATTTAATAAATATTTGGTATTATTGTAAATTGTGTAATTTCTTTAGTAACATTTTCTGTTTCTTGCTGATATAAAACATGTACAAACTTTTCAATATTAATTTTATATCAAACATCTTCTTAAATTGTTTTATTATTTCAGGTAAAAAAATTGAATTGTTTATATATAAAATCAACTGATCCACAAATAATTAATATTTTATTTCTTTTCTCCCCATCTTTATACCACTAAATTATATTCTTTAAGTTTACTATCTAGGAATCACAGAAATATCATATATATATATATATATATTTTTTTTGTTTGTTTGTTTGTTTTGTTTTGTTTTGTTTTATTTTCGAGATGGAGACTCACTCTGTAGCTCAGGTTGGAGGGCAGTGATGTGATCCCGGCTCACTGCCACTTCCACCTTGTGGGTTCAAGGAATTCTCCTGTCTCAGCCTCCCAAGTAGCTGGGATTACAAGCACCCACCACCATGCCTGGCTAATTTTTGTATTTTTAGTAGAGATGGAGGTTTCACCATGCTGGCCAGGCTGGTCTCAAACTCCTGATGACTTCAACTGATCTGCCCATCTCAGCCTCCCAAAATGCTGGAATTACAAGCATGAGCCACCACATCTGGCTGAAAAATCTTGAGTCAAAATGATACTAGATATATTTGCCATATTTCTTCACTTAAGGGAATTTTCTAGTATTTTTCCCATGTAAGATGATGATTTAATATTTATGCTTAAATAACTTTATTGAGTTAACAAGTGTGCCAATAATATACGTTGAATTTTTATCCGGGGATTGAAACTTTCAATTCATCATTTAAAAAATTTAGTCTTGTAGTGAATTACATTTATAAATTTTCTTTTATTAAACTCTACTTAGTCTTTGGGGATAAACACAAAATGATACAGAATTAGAGATAAAGTTTGCTAATACTTTGTTTATAAATCTTACACCGATTTTGTTACTTAATGGTTTTGTTGTGTTTATTCTGGTATCATATTAAGACTTAAAGTATATTCTACATTTTCTTTTTTTGAGACCGAGTTTCACTCTTGTTACCCAGGCTGGAATGCAATGGCGTGATCTTGGCCCATCACAACCTCTGCCTCCTGGGTTCAGGCAATTCTCCCACCTCAGCCTCCCGAGTAGCTGGGATTACAGGCGCACACCACCATGCCCAGCTAATTTTTTTTGTATTTTTAGTAGAGATGGGGTTTCACCATGTTGACCAGGATGGTCTCGATCTCTTGACCTCGTGATCCACCATATTCTACATTTTCTATTACTCATATAATTTTGGGAGGACTTCCTATTTTTAACTAAAACAACTATTCAGTAAAGCCAGCTGTGCCTAGTGTTCATTTTCTAGAAAAAGTGTCCTTGTTTTTTAGTTTTCAGTAGTTGCATAAATAGCTTTTCTATTTTTGAAGTTTACAAAATTTTCGTCATGTGATTATTCAAATTAAAATACAAATATTGACAATCAGATAAACACTAAAATTCATACAGCTGTTTTTGATAAGTTTTACACCTAAACCATAAATAAAAACGAATAAAATATCTGAAAAACTAATATTAGGCAAATCTAATGAAAAACCCTTCCATGGTTTTATTAATATCAGCTAAAATAAATTTTAAAATAATAGAACTACAATATATTAAAAAACACAAATCTAGAAAAGATACCATAGAAGTAGAGTTTAATGAAGACAGGGTGCTAAATATTTTAACACTAATGATATTATTTATAAGGAAAAAATTGATAAATCTGATTTTATAAAAATAATTAAGTTTTTACAAATTTTTACCCCACCAAACAGGGAGTGAAATGATGACTCCAACTGTAAGTCTAGAAGAAGATAATTGCAGCACACTTAACTTCATCATATGGAAAAATCATGATGATGTGTTAATATACACCTACCAAATGGTAAAATTTAAACAATAGAATGAAAACAAAAGTCTAAACGCTGCAATAATTGATGAGGTTGAGAAGAAATTGAACTTTCTTATATGGCTGTGGAGTTTAAATTAGTAACTGTGTGTCCACTGAGTAAATATATACTCCCATAAGCCTACCAACAGATATGATTGCACCAAAATATATATAATAAGAATGATCATAACAGCATTCTTTGTAATAACTCAAAACGATTATGTTGAAAATATTTCTCAATGGTAAAATAAATCAATATATCATAGTTTTTATTATACATTTGAATACGGCATAGCAATGAAATGAACAAACTTGTAAAACACAATGGGATGTATCTCATAAGTCTTGTAGTGAATGAAAAATGTAATACAAACCCTGTTATTCTTCAGCTATTTCAATAGAATATTAGGTAGACAGAATAATGGTTGCACAAAGATGCTCACATCCCTATGTATGGTATTTGCAAATATAATTTCTTAATGGCAGAAGAAATTTGCATCTGTGATTAAGTTGAAGGTTTTGAGATGAGATTATTTTGGATTATCTGGGTGAGACCAATGCAAATTCATGAGTCCTTAAAAGCAAAGACCCTATCCTGATTGGATTTAGCTAGCCATGTGACTTTGGAAGAGACAGCCTGACAACATCCTGTTTTAGCCCACTGTAAGCAGCTTCAGACTTCTGATCCATAGAACTGTGAGATTATAAGTGTGTACTATTTTAAACCACTAAATTTGTGTTAATTTTTTATGGCCTCAATAGAAAACTAATACACGAGGTCAAACAAGTCTGTGCTATTAGTAATCTGGTTTATTTTTGTGAAGGTAAAGAGTGGCAATTGGGTATGCAGAATGTGAACTTTTATTGCCATAAGAATGTTCTACTTATTCGCTAGGTTTAAGGTTACACAGTTTTGTTCATTTTATAATAATCATTGGAGAAACAAACCAATCTCCAAATAATTAAGATGCAATGTGGAAGAGATCCTTAAAATCATCACACATATTCAAGTAACAGGTCTTATAAAATGAAGGAATATAATATAAAAGACCTATGCATAAAATCTACTATAAAAGAAATGGTGTCCTTAAAGAAAATAATTGAAATGAACAGGCAAGAATCTGAGGGAGGAATGACAGAAAAAAACCACAAAAACAAAAACCTAGGGAATATTGAAAAATAATGCAGTGATGTTTTCACATTCCAGATTTAAGAACATTTCCAATAACTATTCATATAGTTATGAATAAATAAATTTTCTAACTCATGATAATGTAAAAGAAGTTATACTTTTGGTGGAAGAAAACTAAAATGGCCTCAGATATTTCTATTTTGACAATTAATATTAAAAGATATTGAGTGAATATATACAGAGATTAAAATAAACAAGTTGGGGTATCAAAGTACCAATAGTAATTTATGTTGTAACATACATGTGATATGTACATTGTTAAATATGTGAAATTTGGAAATGTATCCCAACTATTTAACCATGCTGAGGGAAAAAAATGCAAACAAACAGAAAAAAAGAACTCTTGAACATTTACTCTTGCTGTATAAAGGTTCAATATAAATTAATAAGGTATTTAAAGTTTTCCAGTATATTATTACTAATTTTGAGCAATGGAAGCTAAATGTCTAATGAAATTAATTTGGGTACACAAATTACAGCACATCTGCAAGATAATATAGCTTGTATCAGTTAAAAATGCTTATGAAATAATAATATGCTTAATATATCAGGTATAAAGTATACTTCAAAACAGTACTGTGGTTTAATTCCAATTTAAAAGAGGAAAAAATAAATGTTTCTGGATTTTTTCCAAATTTAAATATTTATTTTCACATGATCTTTCATGGGTAGATACTATTTTTGTCGAGCATTAAAATAAGTATCAATTTAAAAGAAAATATTCAAAACTAAGTCAGTTATACTGTGTTTAATATATTAGGGGGAAGAAACTTCAAGAGAGGAAGCTAAACAAAAGTATGCAAAACAAGTTTTTAAATTTTGTTTAAAAATACTTAGAGTACTTTGTAAGACGAAGACGTTTTCAGATTTACATATTTTAATTTCCTGTGTGCTGCAATCCATCAACTAACTTGCCAAAATGTACAGATGTCCTTACACTGCAGTCCATTACTTTACATTTTATTTTCTCCAATTTGTATGGAGTCACAAATCAAAAAGTTTGCAACATAGTTGTGATTAATTTAAGACTCAATAGAAGCTGCTTTCTGTTTTAGGTTTGACAGTAATTCAGCATAATATAAGTTGTATGGCATTAAACTACATTCCTAAACAGAATTCACTTCCATTAACAAGCTCCATTAGAGAAACATAGCTGTCCACAAATCAACCATTTTGTGTCGGTTTCAGTAATTACAGCCTGGGCATAATTGGTGTAATATCATAGCTTTTCTGATACTGTGCGAATTGCTTGGCTAGGCAAGACAAGGCATATTGTTGAATAAAGTATAAGCTAAATGCAATTTTAAATTATTTGTATCAGATACTGCCACTCCAAGAAGAAAACAGCCATTTGCTTTATGAAATTCATGACTGCTATTTTAACTTTGACTGAATAAACTATTTATTAACAGATAATTTAATATAAATTTGTAATTAAAAATGCATATAAAATATCAATAAAAATTTACCTTTCTTGAGAAATGGTCATTTGCAATGTCGTATCCCATTAAGAAAAATAGATTCTGTATCTGTGTCTATTATAAGAGAATATTTTTACTCTACAAAATTAAAAAAATTATATATGTACAAACACACACATATATAAAATACATCTCTCTCTCTCTTTCTCTCTCTCTCTCTCACACACACACACACACGCACTAAGAAATGGACTGTGTACTTGCTTCTAAAAGTGTGTCTAAGTTTAATAGTGAGATTAACACAAACTAACACTGTAAAACGTCTACATCACAGAGAGCAGTTATTTGTTGTTTGCTCTATTGTTTAAAAAATAAGATTCTTCAGTGCATATAAAGTCCTCTTCCTAAGTAATTTCCTCTCATAATTTAGCAGTGTTTGCCCTATTGCTAATTATAAAAATCAAAATTCTAATTGCTAATGAAACTACTTGAAGCTTGTGATTTATGATTAAGTGTAAAAATATTATTTTACTACTTCATTTCTAAAAAGTGTAATTTTTGACTATCAATGAATTTTCGAATTTCTAATCCATTTTCTTTTCTTTGTAAATAAAATTCATAATTGCATCAGACATGCTAGAGGACTCCATTTAAGCTAGAAATGCAGATATAATATAGGAAATAGCTTTGTCCAGAGTATTATTCTGAGTTAGTTGTCATTTACATATTTAAAAATAAAATTGGCCGGGCGCGGTGGTTCAAGCCTGTAATCCCAGCACTTTGGGAGGCCGAGGCGGGAGGATCACGAGGTCAAAAGATCGAGACCATCCTGGTCAACATGGTGAAACCCCATCTCTACTAAAAATACAAAAAATTAGCTGGGCAAGGTGGCGCATTCCTGTAATCCCAGCTATTCAGGAGGCTGAGGCAGGAGAATTGCCTGAACCCAGGAGGCAGAGGTTGCAGTGAGCCGAGGTCACGCCATTGCACTCCAGCCTGGGTAACAAGAGCGAAACTCCGTCTCAAAAAAACAAATAAATAAAAATTTAAAAAAATTATGTCACACTTTAAAATTCTAACATATCCCTTTTTCCCTTTCATGTGTAGCTATTTGAGTAGCTATATATCACATTCTTGCCAAAATAATTATTAATAGGAACTTTTCAATTTCACTCTTTTAGTTATTTTAAAATATGCAATAAATTATTGGAGACAATAGTCACACTGTTTTGCTATTAAATATTTGGTCTTATTCATTCTCTGTTTTTGTTCCCATGTCATTAAAAAAAATACTTAGTCCTTGTATCAGCAATTGACTGTGTAAAACTCAATTAATACTAGTATGCTAAATATTCAATATCATCAAATTAAGCTGTCATCAATAAGACAGGCATAATCTTGTGTACAAAGCAAGTACAAAAAAAATGCCACTCATTAAAACATGATGTATTAGAGTCCTGTGAAGAGACAAAAAAAACGGTGATTATTTGAACAATTAATTATCAAATCATTTACTCAAATTATTTGATAATGTATGTCATAAAGTTATTACATAAATAACAAATATAACAATTATTGAAGATATTCATAATTTCAAAAATGGCTAAAAAATAATGGGAAGAAATTAGAATTATTAAAATTTAGAAATTTCAAACGAGGGGCTTGCAAGACTGAGACTTACACCTCTGAGGAGAAGGCATATTTTGTTTCCTGCAAAATAAGGTTTTTCATCAGAAGAAATGTTGTAAATAATACCACTACAGTAATTAAGACATTTCATACACTAGTGGTTGATGAGTGCTGGCAGAAAATGTCATGGGAAGGGAAGTAACCCCATATCTAGAATATCTGTCTATTTCAGTAAAGACAAATTTCTGCCTCCCCCATGATGAATGTGGCCTTGCGTGATCATGGCTACCTGTGTATGCCTGGTCTCCCCTGCTCCCCTACCTTGCCAGATGATATTTTGCTGAGAGCTCACTGTTGATCTCATCTGGTGGCAAATTAGGCACCCAGTACTAGCAAGACCCAGAGAGTACCTGGGAAGAAAAAGTGTTTGCTGTTGATCCCATGAATAGCTTTCATTCCCACTATCATGACTAGTTTGATTATAGCCTCTCTGAGCAAATGATGAGGTGGCTGGTAATAGAGGTTCATGTATCTTCAATATGCATCTTTTCCATTGACTGAGAGTCTCCTTTCTGATGGATGCCCTTTGATGACATTTATACGGGATACAAACAGCATCGTGTTCTTTGCTGGAGGGCAATCCATTTAACTCTGCCTCTGATCTCTCAATCACCAATCAAGCAATCCTAATTATCACTGAGCTTCACCATTAACAGCCTCACAAGAATCAATGTCAATCATTCCGGCTATTTCTGTGTTTAGAAAAACTGGACAATCAAAGACACTACCATATTTACTTTCTTCCTGAGAATTTACCTTCACTGAACTGCAGCATAGCGATCCAAGCATTCTTTTTTGTTTGTTGATTGGTTTTGATTAATGAAATATATTTTGCTCAATGATCTCTAAACCAGGCCCAAGCCCTTTTTTGTTTTGTTTTGTTTTCTTCCTAGATCAACTATCTGCAAGGAATACCCTCATGAGGCTAAGGATGTGGATTTAACAAGAGAAGATGGTGCATTAAGAGTCTAAAGGTAAGAATAGTATCTCCTGGCCATGTAACTGACTCATGCTTCAGGGAATTCTTAAGCCAATTATATACTATTTCAGTTAACAATAATATCCTTTATGTGCCTACCAAATATAATACATGACTCAAATAAACACAGTTCTTGATGGTAAGCTGAGCCACTGGTGCACATCAGTGTATTTCTAAAGAAATTATTGATCTTTGAATGAGAGCCAATAGAGTCGCTCCAAAACCCTAGAGAAATTTCAAGTTTCCTGTATGACACTTGGGCAAACCCTAATATGACCTCAACAGCAAAGCAACAATGTGGTTTAAAAAATCTGAGGTCCAGCATCGTAAAGCTGAATACAGAAGGGTAGATTTGGAGCCAAGGGACAACTTAATAACTGGCACATAAATCATGTCATCCATTGTAAATCCACCCTGATTTCAGAAATGGTGAAATGTGATGCAAAATAAAGAATTTAATATATGTGTTTCTTTATTTATTTACTTATTTTAACACTTTTGGGAAATATAATTCATATACAACTAAGTGTATGTATTTGAAGGATACAATTTGAAAAAGTTTCAGCATATTTATACACCTGCAATACCATTCCAAAATCAAAACAATGAACATATCTATCACCCTCAAAAATATTCTATTTCTCCCTGGAACTCTAATCCCCAACCTGATTCCTGTCTGATAGGGTACATTATTTTACATTTCCCAGAATTTTATTAAACGCACATGATGGCATATTGAATCTATTTGACTGGTTTCTTTCCGAAACCCTAATTATGTTCACTCATGTTGTAACCTGTATAAACACATCATTCTTTTTATTGTTGAATGTTATTCAATGTGTGGATGTCTATAGAGTATAGTCACATATTGGTGGCCTTTTGGTTTGCATTCAAGTTGGAATAGCACATGAGCTGTTTTTATTTTTTTGGAAAAATACCAAGAAATGTAATTCTTCAATGTTATGCTTTATTTTCATTTAGGTGAAATACTTTGATAACTTTGTTATAAGCTTTCTCTTCGATCTATGGGTTATTTAAGTGTGTCATTTAATTTCCAAATATTTGGGCCTTCTTTTAGGTACCTTATGGCTATTGATTTTTAGGTAAATTCCATAATGTCTTGAAAACTTAGCTTGTATGATTTCTGTTATTTCAAATTTATATTTTTTATGATCAATAAGAATTGTCTTCATTCAAAACAAAGTTTGGGCAGTTTTTGTGGAAGTCCTCTTCAACAGACTGGGAATTCTCATACTCAAGGTCCCTCTCTTTAACAAAACCTGCTGTATGGACACTTATTAAATAACACTGGACACAGTGCTTTTGGGAATCAAGGCTTAAAGGATGTGCCTGTTCCTACAGCTATTGCTCTTGCAGTGTGTCATAAACTACATGAATTGAAAAGTGTCCTTTGTATCTGACCAATCAGCTTCATGTCATCAATCAACGTCCCTTAAATCAAGTGGCTGGATAGCTTATTAGTTTGCAAATGTGGTAAAATATCAAATGCTTCAAAATTCTTGACTTCTAAAATTTTATTATATCTACATTTTTGAATAATTCATACTTAAAGCTTTTTAAGTATAAAAATTTTGAATAATTCATACTTAAAACTTTTTAAGTATGAAAAACTAGTGTTTATCCTAGGGTTTACAATACCATTTGAATTAAACTTGTGGTGTCTTCAAGTACTATTATTTCATTTGACATATAGGAAGATTCCCAAGATCTCCATTGTATGGCTTGTTCGTTTTCATATACAATAACTTCCCCTTATCCTCATCAGATGCTTTCCAAGATCCCTGTGGATACCTGATATCTTGGGTAGTGCAAAGCCCTATATATACTGATTTTTAAATTTATATTAATATGTAGATAGTGTATACAGCTAGATAAAGGGATAATTAAAGTACTGGGCTGGATGGAGTGGGATGGCGTGAGATTTTACTACAATACTTAGAATAATGTGTTTGTATTTGTTCTCACAGTGCTATGAAGAAATACCAGAGACTGGAGAATTCATAAAGGATAGAGGTTTAATTAACTTATAGTTCTTCATAGCTGGGGAGGCCTCAGGAAATTTATAATCATGATGGAATGGGCAGCAAGCATGTCCTTCTTCACATGGTGGCAGGAAAGAGAAGTGCAGAGCAAAGCAGGGAAAAGTCCCTTATAAAAACCATCAGATCGCATGAGAACTCACTCACTCTCACGAGAACAGCATGGGAGAACTGACTCCAATCTAATTGCTTTCCACAAAGTTCTCCCCCAACAAGTGGGGATTATAATTCAGATTACTATTCAAGATGCGATTTTGGGTAGGGACACAGCCAAAACCTATAGGGTTATTTAAAACTTATTGTTAATTTCTGAAACTTTTAATACTTTTGAATCATGATTGACTGAAGGTAACTAAAACTGTGGTAAATAAAACCATGAATAAGGGAGTTACTATTGTTATTTTATTTTCACATGTGTTATAAACTTAAAATACATGGTCACTACCCTTCTTTAGTCACTTGACTTAGCTATTAACAAGAAAATGAGATATATTTTATTTCATCTTCATTTTTTCATTTTTCACCAATGTTTATTTCTTGATGTACATTTAACTTTCTGATTGTTATGATATTTCTTTTGTCTGGAAAAAATTCATTTAGCATAGATTTTAGGATAAGTCAGCTAGCAATGAATTGTCTTGAGTTTGTTTGAGAAAATCAATTTCTCATTTATTTTTAAAGAATATTTTCACTTAAAATAGATTTTGGTTTGACAAATCTTATTTTCATTTTGCACTTTAAATTGGTCTTATTCTTGCATGTATATTTTCTTGCTTGTATGTTTTTTATGAGAAGTCTAATACTTATCCTCATCTAGATATAAATAACATGTCTCTTTTCTATGACTGTTTTCTTTGTCTTTTGTGTTGCTTTTCTTTGTTTTTAATTTTGAACAGTTTGAATTGCACATGGTAAGATACGTATGAGTGTGTGCATGTGTGTGTTTGTGGGTGTGTGTGTGTGTTCAAAGAAGAAATATCATGTACTCTCAGAATTTCTTAAATATATCAGATTTGTAGATCTGTTAGTTTGTTATCTGTTATTAGTTCGGATGTTTCAGTGCTGTTATTTCTCTGTGTGCTTCTTCGGGTCTGTTTTATCTTTTTCCTTCTAAGATTCCAATATTGGGTACTCATTTGTTATTGCTCCAAAGGTCTTAGAATTTGTGTGTGTTTTTTTAAATCTCTCTCTCTCTAATTCAGTTTGCGTAATTTCTCTTGATTGATCTTCCAGTTCACAGATTCTGTCCTCAACTGTATCTAGTCTACAGAGGAGTTAATTGAAGAATTTATTCATCTTTGTTTTTGTTTGTGCTCTCATTTACATTTGATTATTTCTTTTACTTTACACATCTTTGTGGAAATTATCATATATAATGTCTACCCTTTCCACTAAAACCTTTAACACATGAGTGATAATTATTTTTCTATTGGATATTATCAACATCTGTGTCATATCTGCACGATTCTGAGAACTGCCTTGTCTCTTTATAAGTTTTTATTTTATTTTCATATACTTACATTCTTTTGTTAAAAGGTAGCTATCTTATGAAATAACAGATATAAAGCTAATTTTAATACTACTCGGTGTGCACGTCCTTGTTTCACCCCTTTAAAGCAGGGGTTTCCTTTGATCTGGATGAAATCTGGGCTGTGTGGGAGGTTTGTGATGGTTTTGGTTAACATCAGTGTACTACAGGCTTCACATTTCTCTAATGAGACTTTGCATTTAGGGCTATGTCTCCCCCATTTTTGAAACCCTTATCAGTCCACACAGGCTTGGATACAACTTGTCATTCATCCCACATCTGACCCCAAAAACTCCTCCTTATTCTGCTTGAGCCCTGTCATCCTATAAAGCATGCTCCTTTGACTTATCCTAATGATCCCATTCTTGTTAAAATATCTTTCGCTGCTTTTCATGTGTGCTCTGTACCCTGTAAGGTTCAGGTTCTGATGCTTATCACTAGGCAGCTCACCTGTGCATATTTCTTTCTCATCCTCATTGGTTCCCCACACCCCAAGCCTAATTATTTATTCTAAGCAGATGCCTTCCTCACCTTGCTTTAGGTGAGTATTAGCTCTCTCTCTTTTTCTGAGGTAAGAGATCCTAAGGCTACCATCCAGACCTCTGAGTAAGGACAACTAGCCAGACTTGCTGATATCTCTGAGAATATATGATAAGACCAGTTCTGGGAATGTTTGAAAATCAGCAAAATGGAAACATGTTTCAACAACTGCTTCTTTAATGAACTTTCGTGGTCAGTCACTGGCATCAATTCATAAAGACAATAATAATAATAACAAAACTGAAAAAATATTCTGGTTGATTTTTTAGTAAACTAGACACAGCTGATGAAGAAAGGATGGGGTCACCTTAACACATTAAAGGAAACAAACGGATATGAAATTGAAACAAACAATTGCTAAGAACTACAAACGTTTCCTTAGTTATCTATAATCAGGGTTAAACTGACCTTTCTGATGCATTTAAACGTTGCTAGAAAAAAATAATATTATATGTTGACTAGTCTCACTTTAAATTTATTGTCATAAAACTAAAATACGCTTGAAGATAACATGGATTTCTTGAGGACCAATTTAAATCTAAGGAAATCTAGCAAAAATTAAATAGATCAAATTAGCATTTGTAACCAAAAAAAGCCATGACTGAGAGAATTAATTGATAATTTCAAGGGTAGCAATTTTCACTCTCATGTGTAGCTTAGGAGATGACATAAGTGAGCCTGGAAATGGGCCAGTTCCTTAGGACTCAGGAAAATGGTTAGGATCCTGAACTATCTATGTATATATTCAGTGATAGGTGAAATTTAGTCAGAAAATAAAAACAAGGGTAGGACCTATAATGAGGTGGGAACTAAATTCATACATGACCCAATAGTTAAATGAGCCTTGGCTGGGAGCAATGGCTCATGCCTGTAATCCCAGCATGTTGGGAGGCTGGGGCGGGTGGATCACCTGAGGTCAGGAGTTCCAGACCAGCCTGGCCAACAGGGTGAGACCTCCTCCCTACTAATAAGACAAAAATTAGCCGGGTGTGGTGGCACATGTTGGTAATACCAGCTACTTAGGAGGCTGAGGCAGGAGAATTGCTTGAACCCAGGAGGTGGAGGTTGCAGTGAGCCTAGATCATGCCATTGCATTCGAGCCTGGGTAAAAAGAGTGAAACGCCATCTCAAAAATAAATAAATAAATTAGCCTGCAGAGTTTGGTATACTATATTAACTCTTGAATCCTTTTTAACTAGATAAGAAATTCCTCATATAATGATACTGATGTTCAATGTGCTGGTTACAAGATTAGTGTTTGGAAGTTGGGAGCAAAATCATGTTTGGATCACAGCCTTTAGGTAAAAGCAAATTACCTTTAATTAATTAATTAATGTCATCAGCCATGCAATCGATATATCAGTTCTCTATTTGCTATATGTTTATTGAATCTCTCTTACGTGTCTCTTGCTGGGCTACCCTTTTGATCATTACGGTAGGGAAAGATTTCTACCCCTAAATCTAAGGGGTAATGAAGCCCACAAGCATAAATTTTCCATTTTAAACTTTGTAACAATACAGCCATCTACCTTGCAAAAACTAATTTTGCATAAGAGTGACACAAAAGTAGGTTTTAGTATAAATGCCATTTATCAACCTGTAAACAATGCCTTTAACATAAAACAAAAACCCTTTATTTGGATGCACACATTACCAAAAGTCTTATAGACTATTATAAGATTTATGATAGCTTTCACCGTGTTTTTTTTTTCTGGCATCCACTTGAGTGCATTAACTTTGTAAAGAAACTATTTGGCTTGAATTGAATATGACTTCAAACAATAAAAGCGAAGGAATCTATAGTGCAGCTACTTTCTTGTATATCAATACACAAGTATATATATACATAAAACCATATCCCTGTGCTTTTAGGTAGCTACAAGTTCACTTTACGTTCATCTAAATTTGTCAGGCAGAAGGGCTGCCTGACAAATTTAGGTGTTAGGAAATTGATAAGAAATTGTTGACACAGTGACAAAAATCCAGAATGACCTCACTCTTGTGAGGTCATTTATTTACACCAATAAAAGAAATGTGAATTCTAAATCTAATAAAATAATTTTTTAGATCTCAAATTTAACTACAAGGCAAAAGGTAGGAAGCTTGGTTTATGATTTTCAAGGGGAAAATTAATAGAAATAGTCTAAAAATAATAAAATATTAATGTGGTTGCATCAGAAAGATATATTTGTGAAACAGAGCTAGTCTCTCTGAAATATAGTTAAGATTTTGTGATAACATTTCATTGCACATGTTGATATGGACAGGAGGCAAGAAATTATTGGGTAGAAGAGGGTGTCCCTGGTGAGGGCTCTACCCTCAAGCCTGGACCCATGGCCCAAAGGGAGAACATGCATTCCTGTTTTCCTGCTGAAATGCTGCCTTTTCCAAAACCAATGTGGCCCACCGCACTCCGCATCCTGTACCCATAAAAACCCCAGGCCCCACCTGCAGAGCAGTAGAGAGAGAAGAAAAGAAGCAACTGGATGTCAGAGAGAAGCAACTTGACTTCAGAGGTATGGCAGGAGAAGAGTTCAGCCAGGGAAGGCAGAACTCGAGGGGAAGACCACCTTCCTACTCCATCCCCTTTCCAGAGCCCCAAGCCACTCAGAGCCACTTCCACCACTGAATAATGTCCTCCACTTTCAGTACCCTGGAATTCATTCATATGATCTGATTCTTCCTGGATTCCTGACAAGAACTTAGTAACCAACATGGTGGGTACAAAAGGCTGTCACCCTGACCCTCCCCTGAGCAGTTAAACACTTAAGCTGCCTGTGCATGGCAAAGCTAAAAGAGCACACTGTAACACATGCCTTCTGAGCCCCTGGGAGTTGCAGGCAACCTCTCAACACTGCCACAGGCCTGCACAGAATTATGCTCCTGCTGGGTTCCCAGAAGCACTTGTCTCAGCCTCTGCACCCACTCACCTTCATGCTCCACCTCCTGCAAGAAGTGGTTGGGACCTGTGGGTTGAGTAAAGAAGTTAACCTTTTCATGAGTCCTGCGAATGGGTCAAGGTAACGTATCCTGTTTCATTGCCATTTAAACTCTGTGGTCCAAATGTGAGTATCAAAAATTAGAAAATCATCTGACTTCATTTAACCATTCCATAGTGTTTTTCTGTCATTCATTCAATTAATATATGAGAAGGAAAAAGGAAAAATAGGCTTTTTTGGTTCACTATTGCAGTAAATAGTTCTGTTAAAACCTCGTGTTGAATCCCCAAATAATTATGAGGTTTAAAAAAAAAATCATCTGGCCTGATTATCTTACAATACCACGGTGATCAATTATGACACTAAAATATTATCATTAACCTTAGTAAAATCATGAAGGTAGGCCCTGTCTTCTTATTTTACAGATGTGAAAAACAAATCTAGGATTAAATATGTTAATTGGAGTCACAACAGCTTGTACATTCTAGCACTGCACACTGAAAAATGCTGATCTGCCTGATATCCATAATCAGGGGGTTAAACACCATGATATATAGTAATTCATAAATTAAAATATTAAGATAAAGACACTTGGGTGGATTAGAGGTAAAGCGAGTTTTTCTTCTTGCACAAACAGAGCCTTAGATTTTATTGAGAATATGTTAAATTGAGTGCATTTACTAGAACATCTGGATGATTTTAAAAATAGCATAGTCCTTGGTTTGACAATAAAAATTTGTAGTGAATATTTTTACAAAATTAAGTTGCTTAATTAAGCTTAACTAAATATGCACATATTAATTTTTGTTATGATTCACTTTTGTACTTCATATAGAACAGCATTATCTTGCCTTCTAACAAATTACAAACTCCATGAGGTAGTTACCATGTTATATTTGTCTCCTTATGTCCAGAGTCTTGTACAATTTCTGCAACATTGTAGTTTCTCACTAAATGTTAAAATTACCTAAAATAAACTATGTTTAAACAATGTTTCATCTTTAAGATGAAGTTACTCATATTTTCCTTTGTTTTTAAGTTTAATAACATATTATTTTAGGCCGGGCGCGGTGGCTCAAGCCTGTAATCCCAGCACTTTGGGAGGCGGGTGGATCACAAGGTCAAGAGATCGAGACCATCCTGGTCAAAATGGTGAAACCCCGTCTCTACTAAAGATACAAAAAATTAGCTGGGCATGGTGGTGCGTGCCTGTAATCCCAGCTACTCAGGAGGCTAAGGCAGGAGAATTGCCTGAACCCAGGAGGCGGAGGTTGTGGTGAGCCAAGATCGCGTCATTGTACTCCAGCCTGGGTAAAAAGAGCGAAACTCCATCTCAAAAAAAAAAAAAAATATATTATTTTAGAAGATATAATTCACTGAGATATAATCATGCATATATGTTTTTTTCTGGATGATATCTTCCTCAATGACACTAAATTAATGTTTGCTGACAAATTTCCATCTAATTTTGAGTTTTTTAATCAAACATATTACTGTATTAGAGCAAGTAACTTAGTGAATGAATTATGATTAAAGTAGAATTTTTAAAATGCTATGAAATAATTTACAAATTTTGTACAAAAAATAATTCTGGGATTTTAAGACTAAATTCTGTTAATAAGGGAACTCTAAAAACTAACTTTTTATGTCCCAAACCTTACTTCTCTGATTCAATTAAATTAAATCACATGGAAAGTGGGTGTTTTAAATAACAATGGATTATTATTATGAGAAAAACTATTTTTGGGCAAAAGATGTTCTTAATTACTATTATACAGAAATAATCTGTACTAATATAAAGTATAGATATGGTGTTATGGTCTTCTGAATTTGATGTTTTTATACTATTGGGAGAAAGTTATTTTTACATGTAGCAATGGAATTAAACAAGTCAATAATAAAGTTCATCTGCATGTCACATCCAGTGCAAGACTGACATCGTGGCATTCTCCCGTGTAAATTGCAAAAAATTATATTTGTTGAGGAGATATAGAAAGCTTAACATTTTTAATGAACAATATAAAGTGTGACTCAATCCTCTAATTCTAAAATCAATAGCTTAAAAATCTCAGAATAAAAGAAACAGAGCCTTTAATTTCAATAAATATAATACATTTTTCGACTGTACGTTTTCTACTAAAATATCCCTTCTTGAGGGATTAACTCTTATCCCTGCTGAGGTCCACTGAGTACTAATTATTGTGGTTGATTTTTAAATAAAAATTTTTGGGTGTTTTTAAAATTAAAAACTAATCAATTTATGATGCCATTATTCAATCGAAGAGAAAACACTCCAGACTTTTAGAGAAATGACTGAGAGTAGGAGTAGGGTAACAAATACATATGATAAGCCTGGAGTATCTTGCAGTGGCAGAATATAAGGAAGTGATCCAACAGAAAAAAAAAAACAGTAAAAAATGAAGCAAGTACAAACCATGATGGAAATATACAAATAGGACCCAGGGCCCAACTGAAAAAGATCCCAGTGGTCAAAGCTAGATCAATTTAAAAACTAAAACAGATAAAGTGGTTGTAGATATAGATCAAAGTATGATACAAATATCCATGAGTTTAACTGTCATGGACAAAAAATTAAATACATAAATAAATGATGGGGAGAAAAATCTGCACAGTAGAATTCCAAATAATGTACGTTGATACTCCAGCCTCGAGAAGGTGAAGCACAAGTGCCAATTCAAGCTGCATATAATGATTTCCTTGAGAGAGCACAACACGGAAAAAGGTGAAGAAAATGCTGCTATGCATGGAGAAAGCAGGCAGCTCTACCTTAGCCTGGTGAGCAGGCACCAGTCACAATGATCATTCATTTCCCTGGTCTTCACTGTTGATGTCCAGTAATGAAAATGGCACTTTACCTCTGGGGTCTTTCAAAAGTCCATACAAACTCTCTAATCCTGAAAAATGACCGTGCAGATTCCAGTAGAGGAACTTTCTATAGACTATTTCACCAGTTTTCCCAAAACTATTCATCAAAAACCATGCAAAACCTGTGAAACTATACCAGCAAGAGGGGTTTAAGGAGACATGACAATGATACATAGTGTTGTATTCCCAACAAGATCCAGAGGCAGAAAAAAGACATTGGATGGAAAATACTAAGATTATCTGGATAAAGCCTAAACCTTAGGTAACAATAGCAATTGTGAAATATGTACCATATTATTGCAAGATGTTAATAATAAAGGAAACTGGAGGTGGTATGTCTGGGGACTCTTTGTCCTATCTTCCCATTAATAAATAAATAAATAAACCTAAGACTATTCTAAAACAAAAAGTTTATTTAGAAAACCAAACATTCCCAGTAAGGTTTTAATAGCAACATATATGATTATTCTCAATTTTATAAAATTTGGTAAAGAAACTAGAACAGATAAAATAATTTTGGAGAGAAGAAAAAGAATTAAGTGGGAAGAATCAATCTACCTTATTTCAAGATAGTATACAGCTACAGTAATCAAGCGTACTTCCAGAGAGGATAGAGACATAGACCAATGTAGTGGAATAGAGAACTCAGAAAGAGAACCACGAAAATGTGCCCAATTGATTTTTGACAACGTTGCAAAAGCATTTCAGTGGAGAAAAGACAGCCTTTTCAACAATTGGACAGCCATAGATAGAATAATAAAACTTCAACCAAGTATCATACATTATAGAGCACAAGTGAATCATGTATGGGAAAATAAAATATAAAACTTCAAAACCTTCAGAAAAAAATGAGAAGATCTTGGAATCTAAGAATAAGCTAAGTACTGAAGGCAAAAAAACACTTTATTCAGTAAAGAACCTCTAAAGGGAATGAAAATATACAAACTAAAAGCTGGGAGAACATACCTGAAACCACATATCTGACAAAATACTTATAGTCTGTTTTTGCACTGTTATGATACCAGAGGCTGAGTAATTTATAAGGAAAGGAGGTTTCATTGGCTTAGAGTTGCACAGTCTATACAGGAAGCATGGTGCTGGCATCTGCTTGTGATGAGAGCCACGGGAACCTTCCAATCATGGCGGAAGGCAAAGGGGGAGCAGGCCCATCACATGGGGGAGCAGGAACCTTACATGGCAATTGAAGGAGAGAGAAAAGGAGGACATCCCAGATTCTTTTAAACAACCAGATCTCATGTGAACTAGCTGAGCAGGAAATTACACTTCACCAAGGGGATGCCGCTAAGGCACTCATGGAGGATTTGCCCCCAATAAACAATCACCTCCCACAAAGCCCCCCCTCTAACATTAGGAATCACATTTCAATATGAAGTTTGAAGGGGATAAACATCCAAACCATATTAGTGCTAGTATCTAGAAAACATAAAAAACACTCAAAACTCAACAGTAAGAAAGAAAAAAAATCAATTAGAAAATGAGCGAAAGACATGAGGAGATATTTCAGCAAAGGGGATATACAGATGGCAAGTAAATACGTGAAAAGATGCTCAACACCAGTAGTCACAATGACTGTTTTCCTCTCCACATTAATTTTGCATGAAAGAAGACACATTTAATTAAACTGGTAGAGATATATTTTATTATTTCCAAAATGATAACAAGAAAAAATCTCATCAGGCTGAAATCTTTAAGAATTTTTGTAATATTAGCAACATTTTAATTTATTAATTTACATATATGTAACAAGGTATAACAATATCAGGTGTCAATTAGTATTGAGATGAGGAAAAAACAAAAAAGGTGTATGTTTTTAAATTAGATATAAGATTGCATTGTCCAATATGACACAAATCAGACATGTTGGCATCAGGCTTTCCTCACTAAGTTCAAGAACTGGAGCTTTCACACTGGCCTTCCAAGTCCAATGTCTAATGGAGAAAACTTACAAAACTATAGATGAAATTCTTTTCCTGTCTCCGTTTTATGTTAATACATCTTGTCAGTTTTATGTTAATACATCTTTCCTATATGCCTTCTTTCTACTAACCTCTCCTCTATCTAATATAGATTTTTGCTTTTTCTTTCTGTGACATTTTGATTTAGGTTGAGAAACCTCGTCTGAACAATTTTCTTAGCCCTAGGAAATTGATTCTCAAAATACAGCTTTATTAAGCAGTAATTAAAGACTTTAAAATAAAATTTTAAATACACTGGCTTAATAATAGATTGCATAATATTCATGTGTGTTTTTTTTTGTTTTTTTTTTTTTGAGACGGAGTTTCGCTCTTGTTGCCCAGGCTGGAGTGCAATGGCGTGATCTCGGCTCACTGCAACCTCCACCTCCTGGGTTCAGGCAATTCTCCTGCCTCAGCCTCCCGAGTAGCTGGGATTACAGGCACGCGCCACCATGCCCAGCTAATTTTTTGTATCTTTAGTAGAGACGGGGTTTCACCATTTTGACCAGGATGGTCTCGATCTCATGACCTCATGATCCACCCGCCTCGGCCTCCCAAAGTGCTGGGATTACAGGCTTGACCACCGCGCCCGGCCTAATATTCATTTGTTATACCCACCAGAGACTATCTTGAAATTTGTAATTTGTAAGTCATTTTATTATTTTTCCTTCTGGTGTATAGTACCATGATAGTTGATTATTTATGTCAGTAATCCATAATGAAACAGTATTTTCTTACCTATTGCAATTGCGGAGCTATAGTAAAGGAAAAAATAACTCTGTTATAGAATTAAAATGGGAGTATAAACATAATGATGAAAATGCGTGATTTAACTCTTAGCAGCTTTTTCTCAGTACATGATTGCTACGAAATCATACTAAATATCATGACCACAATGGCATTACTTGGAAAACCAATAAATTGACTCATGTTGGAGGAGGTCAGTGACTTTTACACAAAACTTTAGAGACTTCCATGTTGCTTGCTTCAGAATGAAGCCCTGAGAGATGATAATAGTTTTGTTTTAATGTTTCTTAATTTGCATAACCATAATCTTGAATTATATTTTTTCAATATAGATGAGGTGGAGTTTGCAATTATAGAAGGAGAAAAGAAAAGAGAGAACAGAGGAAAAAGGGAAAGGAAATGAAGTGTTAAACTTGATCATATTTAAAACAAACATAATTGCTATTAGAGCAATGAGAATCTTGGGAAGGAGCTTGTAAAATTACTTAATATCTTGAGTCATTCTTGCCTGTGTTGATTGAAGGTTAGCTTTAAGAGGAACATCTTATCAAGAAGAAGACGTTTGTAAACAAAGGGCTGGTGATTTAATGTGAAACAGGGACAGGGAAAATAACCTATAATGGGTATTTATTTGGGTAAGCAGGTGTGAAAAATACTCCAGGGAGCTGAGTGCCAGTGTTTAGAAATAGCTCAGGCTTTGAGCACTTGTAATTATGCAGGATTTCCCTTTGGGCTTACTTGTTTATCTGCCTGTTGGTGGTTGCCTGAACTTTTTAAATTAAAATTTTGATGAAAAGAAAGTTCCTGCCTTAAAACCATACTCTGCAAGCCTAAAAAGGACTCTAGAGAGGAACTTTAAAGTTTTATGAAGATATTTTTAAAAATCAGTTTTATTTTTATTGTACATTTTACTTTTCTATTTGCTCTGCTCTGGTTAGGAGAAAATTAATTTAGAAAATAAAAGAAAGTGGCCCCAAAAGTCTTCCAAAATTTTTTATTATCCTTTGTAAAAATTAAATCTGGTAAGCTTAACAGTGGTGAAGATTTAGGGTAAAGATTGGAAGGGTGCATTACTTTTTTCTCTTTTTAAAAACCTTAAGCATATACATTTTTAAAGAAATTCTATTTATTATGAACTATTTTAGTATAAATAAAGGTTTTGTGTACTAAAGTCCCACTAAAACAAAAAAAATGTGTTTAGTATATTTTTCTTTGACTTTCTACAATTTAAATATGTAAGAACAATAAAAATGTGTGGAAAATAAAAATATACTTACATAAAATCATGAAAAGATACTACATATAAATGGAAGGATATCTGATTGTGAAAAAGTCTTGCTAATCTGGCATTTTAATTCTCAATCTTGTCTGACATCATTATATTTGCAAATACCCAAATATCTCTAAATATCTACTTACTGTTTTTGATATATATTTTTAAATGTATCACTGAATAGATAGTTGCAATTTGGGCATCAGAATGATAGAGACAACTACGTATTTTATTGTACCACCCAGAAACAAATGACAGAAGAAATAGTCCATAAATACTTTAAGCTTTTGAACAACATGGACTCAACAAATTGACAGAAATATGTTATTAGGATTACAGGATAATATAAAAATGAAATCAGTTGAACAAAACCTTATTTCACTAATAATTAAGTGAGACCATGTGAGAAGACTGGAAAGACTCATATACAGGAGCCATGACGTGAGCAAATGAGTCTCGGTATTGGGAAGGGTGATTGACCCTGTTCCACAAGAGGAGGTGGGGCTACTTTCCACAATACCCATGGGCAGGGACACATGTGGATCATCACCTTGGGTGCTCCTCGTAGTCTCTTATCCTACCACAGCTGTGAAAGAATACATGTAGCAACACCAAGCAGAGATACACTGCAAAGAGTTAAGGTCTTTCAGCTGATAGCTGAAGGTTAGAGAAACTAAGAATAAACAGTAGAGGAAGTAAGGGATCAATACAAGTTAGGGTCCCCAAATCATCTCTGATGATGGGGCTGTAATGTCTCCCACTAAACTCTCTCTTCCAAGTCCAACTCCCTCCCACCCAATGTAGAAATTGCTTCCTGAACCTGTGGAGAGAAATAGATCTGTGTGATGCAAGGAAGTGTTGGGGAACGGTGATGACCAAGACAACAGGTGACTCAGATATGCTGCCAAACAGAGCATGAGTTAGAGACAGTACCAGATTCTCTGCTCTGAATCCATCACCATGTTAACAAGGCTTTTCATCCCACAGGGTATGCTAAGCCAATGACTCAATGTAGCAGAGATCCAAGGCAGGCTCTCTCCTGCAGTGCGTGCCTCCCTCCTGCCTTTCGATGGGCAACCGAGGCTTGAGCACATTGCGTTGGTTTAGTTAAAACCCCGTTAGAACTGTGCTGCTGCAGTTCTAGACTCTTCCAACCCTACGTTTCTTCTTAACTATTCTCCTTCACAGGGTCCAGAAGAGTATAGTGGTCTGAAAACATTTCTCAATGTCTCCAGTTCCTTCATCTTTTTTCTCTTTTTCCCTCCCAGACTTTCACCACAAATACAGATGCGTGTGTCTCTGTGTGTCTATATATATGCGTGTGCTTTCTCTCTCCCCTCTTTTTTTGAGTTGTGAGTCATGTAAATAAATCAGGAAAAATGCCAAACTCCAAAGTTTGAGAGATAACATTGATAAATCGTTTTCTCTTCTTAGCATTTTTGTTGTGTATAGAGTCTATACAGGGTTTCTCTTTTCAGAAGCACACAGTTAGAATATTAGTGTTTGTACTTTTGTGGTTTTTAAGGTACAAACTGGTGTGATTGTGATGACATTAGTTTCCATAGCTTTATGAAGTTGCACTCACCTACTTACCCACATCAGAGAAGAAACTTCGTCATGCACGCAAAGTGATTATTGTTCTACTAACTAGGCAGGAGTTTGATTGCAATATGCATAAAGTGAGTACCCTGCATGGAAGTTCTACATATTTGTATATAAAATTTGAGTTAGAAAATACTAATAGTATTGAGGTCATCATCTATCCCGTAATGTTACTAGTTTTAGAAGCATCAGTCAATCTTTTTAGTTTTAAAGAAAATCCAGTGTAATTGATAAAAATACATAAGCACATTTTTAGTAGCTGTACTTTCCATAGCAGTTTAGATTATATTGCACTTTTCAGCCTTCTTCAGTGTCCTAAAATATATGCTGTGATTCATAAAAACACATGCACAAAAGGATAGAAAATATACTAGGCCCATTTAATAAGAATTATAAAGTTGGAGAATGGCATTTCAGCCTGATAACATGCGTTCCAAATCTCCTTTAAGGACTGTTTGATGCCCATAATTGAGTGGCCATCAGTGACATCAGTCCCCTGCCAGCTTTCATCATGACTCAAATTTACAGCACAGTAAACACCAACTACTCTCCTAGGCCCCAAAATTACTTCAAAATCTCTCTTTTCAGGTAGACACTGTGAAAGTCAGTTAACAGTCCCCTTCCATGCTAAACCCAAGAGAACAAATGGAGAAAGTTTCCAAAATCCAGAATGGAAGTTCAGTACCTAGCAGTTATAGAGGTATGTTTGTATCACCTGAATTCACTCAATTTAATGCAGACAATTCATTTTTTTATATATTGAGAAATTACACTATGGTCAGAGGGGGAAAATACACCTATGAAGTTACTGCTCAGGGCATAGAGAAAAACGTAAATCTTAGTTCATCTTACATTTAAAAATGTCTCAGTACATGAGAAGAATACTAGATGTATCATCAGTGGTTAGAGTAGTTGAGGTAGGTTATCTAGGATGTGAAGGGGCTGTCACCATCTACTTCCCATAGTAGATTTTCACAAGTTTGCAAGCAAACACATTAGCCTGCAATACAGATGCCAAGAAAAAACACAACATTTCTAGTTTGCAGACTTCATTACTTATGACAAAAGCGGTTGCCAAAATGTCAGAGAAGTGCCATCAGTTTCCTGAATCCCATATTACCTGGTCAATACAGGTGGACTAAGATGGCATCCAGCATATGCAGTGGGTTGTTTCAGGAGAGGAAACTTTGTCCTCATTTGCAACCCATAAGATAAGCAAACCCACTCTTTGAGGGGAGAAGTCAGCTAATTCCTCAAGTTTGCTCACTGAAATCACAGCTTTAAGAAAGAGTCCAAGCAAAGGAGTGTCTTGTGTTATTGGTATACGCAGCAAGACATAGGGGAGGCCAAGAACCCATGGAAGAGCATCTCCCCATAATAGCTTCCACAACATTTTCATGGGGCTGGCTTTGTAATTACCAAGTTCATAATTGATTTCCTTTTCTCTGGATCTCTAGTTATAAGGTAACTTTCAAAGTATAACTGTATAAGTTGTCTAAAAGTTTTTGTATGATTTGTTCATTGCTCATTCAATATCCTTTAATGCTGTATTTAAAAATGTTGACTATATGTGTACATGTATGTATAATTCTGGCATATAAAACTATTAATACATTCCTAAATAAGCTAGAGCATCCATGAAACCATATAACTTCAACAAGTCCTTATACATTTTATTAATTTAAATGATGTTCATTTAGGTAACATCAAATTTATTAAAGAGAGGTACTTCTTTTTGGAAATGTTAAGTATAGGTAACAAATATTTGTTATTTTCCAGAATTACGTATATATTTTACTATTTGTGATGTTTAAAATATAACGATGTTTAAAAGATATGCCCAAATTCTAATTTACCTTAATATGTCTGATGTTATTTTAGGTATACAATTAAATGTACATGTTTCATACTAATCTGAAAAGTGTTTGGAAGTCTAATCATTCTTATTAAGGGGTCGTATTCCAATTTTTAATATGTAGATTTCTATTATTAGATGCAATTTAAAAAATGAAGGGCCAAAATAATCATTTTTTTTCTGCTACCTAATATTTCCGCTCTCCATTTGGCTTATGATGATTTATTTCAGGGTTGAACTCCTTTTTGGGGGATTACATGAGGGACAAAAAAAAATTTATTATATTCTGACCTAGGAACATGAATCTGCCTACATTTTCTACATGTTTACTTTCACTCCTCAATTTTGCCAACTTTTGCTTTACAAAGAAAGGAGTAATATTTAGGGTGATTTCAACTTACTGTTCTGTCTTTAAGTATTGTTTATATTTCTGAAAACTCTATATTGTGAGCATCTATTCAGATACTACGCTAGTGAATGAGGAAATTATATTTATCCCTAATTATAAGCTGTCCAGTCTTATACTCCATTCTTCTAACTGCTTGGCCTTGGATACTCCTGCATGCACATGATATGTTCATTTATTCCTTAGAAGGAGTGCTGACTAAGCTACATTAAAATCCTCTTAAACTCATCATACCTCAGAGTGTTTGAAATGTGAATGAGCTTTTGTATCATTGATAATGCACTGCCTTTCTAGCTTCAGCAATGCTAATCATTCATTTCTATATTAGTTTTGAAGAACATTTTACATAACTTTTCAGTTAGTTAAATGTTACCTTGAACTTTGGAAGCCTTAATTTACCCCACTGAGTGGGTGAATCACCTGATCCTTCCTGCACTTTCTTTTTCTCCTTTCCACCCATCAAGCCTAATTCCAAGCTTCCTCTCCACAATTCCTTTGAGAATCAATCTTTATGTGAGATACAGCCTAGGGGTGCCTTCTACAGAGGTATGAACTACAGATATATGTCTGCCTTGAGATCACGAGAGGTGTTAAAAGATAAACTGAGGCATGTTAAAATATTAAATAGTTTATTTGAGCAAACAGTGATGCATTAATTGGGCAGCTGCAGAACACAGGTTGATTCAGGGCTCCACTAAAGAGGTGGAAGTGGAAGGTGTGTATAGAGTGAACATCAAACAAAGCAAATACTTGATTCATTAAAGTGGTGCAGTTGTCTTACTTGAATGACTGGTGGAAAGACCACAGCTAGAATTTAGTTGGCAGTTTCTGATTGGTTACATTTTATTTTACTAGTTACACTGAGTTGGGTTTCAGTTTGTTTAGGTAGAAAGCCAGGGCACTAAAGCCACCTTAGTCTAATGGCCTCCCAATTAATTTTTTTTTTTTTTGAGACAGAGTCTCACTCTATTGCCCAGGCTGGATTGCAGTGGTGTGATATTGGGTCACTGCAAACTCCACCTCCTGGGTTCAAGTGATTCTTGTGCCTCAGCCTCCTGAAGAGTTGGGATTACAGGCATGTGTCACCAGACCCAGCTATTTTTTGTATTTTTATTAGAGGCAGGGTTTCACCATGTTCTCAAGCTGATTTTATACTCCTGACCTCAAGTGATCTTCCCGCCTCCGCTGAGAATACAAGTGTGAGCCCATGAGCCTGGCCACAATGAATAATGATAACAGAGGCACGATACACCATGTTGCTGAAATCATGTTGACTAGTTTACATTTTCTCATTTTACTTAGCATTGTATACATATTACATTATTTTGTACTCATAAGCTAAAGAACAGTTTTTATTTTATAAAAATAAAACATTACAGATCACTTATAAAACTGTTTATTTCAAGCATATTTTCTGTATTTGTCAAGAACTACAGGAAAATGAAGATTTAGGACCTGATTTATAGCAGACTTACATGGCTTCTGGGATCCACTGTGATACAGAGACCCAGCCAACACTCAGCCTGCACAAACAAGAATACCTGGGTTGCAGGGGGAGGTGGTGTGGGGAAGATAATGCTTCAGTTGTTGCGAGTGAGGACACTTTGCAAATCCATCAGGGGCTTGTACTAGTTAACTCAGAATACTTGAAAATAGTTTATCCTATCAATCAAAAGTCCTGTTTTCTTAACAAACTATTTTATGACTTTGGTAGTTAGTGACATTACAGCTAATATTATTAAAATAATTTAATATTTTATTTTAATTTATTTACATTTAATTTTTATTTAATTAATAGAATAAATTAATAAAATATTAATAAAATGATAGTAAATATTACTGAATCAAAATAATCCACTTTGCTGGGCTTTAAGCATGACTATGCTTGTTTAACATTTTCAGCAATCCTATAAATTTGATGTTCTCATTAGTCCCATTTCTGTAGTAATTTCATCCGCACACCAGTACATATGAATATAATTCGCATTGGATTGGATTACAGTGGATCCATATCACCGTTACAGTGAATCTCAGTGCTGTCACACTGGTGGAAACTGGGGCCCTCACTGCGAAGTCATAGCCCAGCATCCTGTATGGACTGTGCTGTACCTAGATTTTATGAAGACACTTTGTTGTCTAGTTAGAGACTATAATATCTATAATTTGAAATTAGCTCTGGACACATCACTACTTTTTTTCTTTGAGACATGAACAGAAATATTGTCTTGGACTTAATTTTTTTGACTTTCTGTTGGTTGAAGAATCCATACATCTAATGCAGAGACCTTGAACTATGAGAGTCAAGTGTGGGTAGTGACCGAGGTCTCATCCTGGATATCCTATGAAGCAACACACAGACAATGTGGGAACATTTTATTTTTTTTTGAACTATATTTTGAGAATACAAAGTGCAATATGATAATTAGTTTTGGTTGCTATGTCGTAATTTATAACCTTGGCACAATTACTCTCATCTTTCTCATTGCTGAGTGTTGAGATATTACACAATTTATTGTCAATAACTGGTACACTGTGTGTGAAAAGAAGTTGAACACAGGTACCATTTACATCACTTTCAATGATTGTATGAACTAGTTAGGTTTATACCTGGCCTGCTGTCACCAAGGTTTCCTTTTCATTTCGACATGCTCCCTAATTCCTTCTCCCTGACTTCTTCCATCTTATTCACAGTTTTATTCCAAGCTTAATAGTGGCCTAGAGGCTGGGCATGGTGGCTCAAGCCTGTAATCCCAGCACTTTGAGAGGCCGAGGCGGGTGGATCACAAGGTCAAGAGATCGAGACCATCCTGGTCAACATGGTGAAACCCTGTCTCTACTAAAAATACAAAAAATTAGCTGGGCATGGTGGCGTGTGCCTGTAATCCCAGCTACTGGGGAGGCCGAGGCAGGAGAATTGCCTGAACCCAGGAGGCGGAGGTTGCCATGAGCCGAGATGGCGCCATTGCACTCCAGCCTGGGTAACAAAAGCGAAACTCTGTCTCAAAAAAAAAAAAATAGTGGCCTAGTTGCTCTAGTTGCACTTCTTTTCTTTCCCCTAAATATTTCTACTAATTTTTGTGCCAATTTAAACTTGGCATTCTCTATATATTTCTCCATAGAAATCTCTTGAAAAAGATGCTATTTTGTCTATTAATAAAATAATAATTTAGAAGTCTCTCTTTCTGGGTAGAAGAGAAAGCTGGAGGTTGAGAGTAGCTGCATGAAGAGTTACCGACATCTACTTTGATTTCATCCACAATCATATCGATGAGGAAAGCACACATACTGGGCTATGATATGCATTAATAAGAAAAGTTGGTGTAAATTTTCAGTTAGTTCAAAATGCTCATTAAACAAACCTGGCTCTTTTCATATAAACTAATTCATAATAGAATGATATTACATATTGAAAATGTAAGCTGACTAACGCAGGTAGACAAGTTATTCTCAAAGCTGTTTAAAAATACATGCAAAGTTCTTGAAGCCAAATCCGTATCTTTGTCATCATTTATTCTATAGAATATGTAGACACCCAGCACACAGAGGTCCACAGTGTTTTTAATTTGAGTGTTACTTACCTCGTGTTGTAACCTGGTGCACTCTTCCTAATCTTGAAATACATCCACGAATCACCTGCTCATTTGTTATCCACTAACTTCCCTTGTGCTAAGTGCTGTGACAACCAAGGAAAGATTTTCTTAGAATTAGTACTGAATGGAAGTATGCCAGAATTATAAATCAAGTCAGTGAAAGCAGGAGTAAATGGAAGAATAAAGGCTGTGTTTCAGTTAGAAAGATAGCCAGTTACTGGGATTTATGCCATGTCAAATGTAGGGTAAAATGAGAGTATTTTCATCATTAATTATGGACAAAAATGTAAAAGTAGTGGGAGGCTGTAGATGAGGAGAATATGATGAATTTCAAGATACTGCTCTATGAAGAAGAGTTTAGCTGATCAGTGTTTCTCTTTTGTGTGATTCTCTCTATTTATTCATGGAATTAGGTTTTTTATTGAGTCTATAAATCTGGCACACAAAATACACATAAACAAATGTTCAAACCATTGCATAACTTTTGTCACTTCTCAACATAGCAGAAAGTACGGTGTTTGAGAGTGACCAAGAAAGTTTACTCTGAAACAACACCTGAAGAAAGAATAATCTAGCCGCTTAGCCCCCATCTGCAATTTAAGGAAGAAATGCATAGTATACAAATATGTATTGAATGGCAGAATGGCCCAAGGTAGGCAGCAAGGATTTCCATCTCCCTTCATAGGCTCAAGGGTTGTTGTTGTTGTTCTTGAGACAGGATCTCCCTCTGTTGCCCAGGCTGGAGTGCAGTAGCAGGATCTTGGCTCACTGCAAGCTCTGCCTCTCCAGCTCAAGTGATTCTCATGTCTCAGCCTCCCAGGTAGTTGAGATTACAGGTATGCACCACTATGCCCAGCTAATTTTCATATTTTTTAGTAGAGATGGAATGTTGTTACCTTGATCAGGCTTGTCTCCAACCCCTAGCCTCAAGCATTCTGCCTACCTTAGCCTCCCAAAGTTCTGGGATTAGAGGCATAAGCCACCACACCTGGCCTTGCAAAGTTCAAATATACAAGACTATGTTTCTAACTATGGTCATGGGGCTGTCCCTTAGATTTCCAGAAATTATTTCTCCTGTATAACTGAAAGTTTGTACTCTTTATCCAACAAATATCCATTTATATAATCCTACTTCTGCCTATAGAAAATAAAGTTATACAATCTTTTTCTTTCAGTTAGAATTGTATAGATATTACATATAAGTAGATTATGCAGTATTTGTCTATTTCTGGCTCATTTTTAATTAACATAACGTATCCTCTGTGTTCATCCCTGTCTTTGAAAACAGTATTTTCTTGTTTTCCATAGGGCCAAATAATATTCCATTGCCTGTGTTTGTGTGTGTATATATACACACACACAAAAAGTTGTCATAACAAAAACTTGTTATGAAGAAAACTTCACTAGAGTATAACATCTTCACTCTTCTTTTTCTGTTTCATGTGGCAGGACCCTGCTAGAAATTAGACTTTCTCTTGATTTATCAGAATCCCCTCTTCCTGCTCACTTTATCCACTCTCATATCTCATACAACATACCAGTTACTCCTGCTATAGGAAGCAGAATATGCAAAGGGACTTCAAAAAGTCTATGGATAAAGCTTGTTATTAAAAAAAAACTTTATGGGTTTTTAAAAATGTTTTTGCATCAAAATAAACTTTTATTAACTTGTTATATCTGAACAGAATCTAGTTTTAGACACTAAGTAGAGTAGGACATAATTCTGAAAAGATCCCCTACCAGGGAGATGTGAATTCTTCCGAAATTCAAAAAAGAACAGACATCAAACGTATAGTAAAGCTTTGGTGGAAAAATGGTGAAAGAATAGAGGCTTAGGAAAGGTTTATGGGGTCAATGTATCCAAAGAAATCAGCAGTTTAATCACTGATCACTCATTTTAAGTAAGGAGGAGATAATGCTGAATATGAAGCCTGAAGCCACAGACCATCCACATCAATTTGCGAGAAAAAATTAATCTTATTAGTGCTCTAGTAGAAGATGGCCAGTGACTAATAGAGGAAAATGTAGCCAACACCATAGACATCTCAATTGGTTTAGCATACACAATTCTGACTGAAAAATTAAAGCCAAGCAAAGTTTCCACTTGATGAGGGTCAAAACTGTTGTAACTAGTTCAGCTGCAGTCAAGAGCAGAACTTTCAGTGGAAAACTAAACAAATAGATTGAAGATTCTGAAGCATTTCTTTGAGTAACTGTAACAGGAGATGAAATGAGACTTTACCAGTACTATCCTCAACACAAAGCACAACCAAAGCATTGGCTACCAAGAGGCAAAAGTGGTCCAGTCACAGAAAAAGAGGACCGGTCAAGAGCAAAGTTCACGGCAACAGGTTTTTGAGATTCTCAAGGCATTTTGCTTGTTAACTTCCTGGATGGCTGAGGAATGGTAACATCTACTTATTATGATAATATTTTGAGAGAGCCAAAGCTTTAGCAGAAAAATACCTAGAAACCTTTACGAGAGAGTCCTTCTTCACCATGACCATTTTCCTGCCCTTTCCTCAGACCAAACAAGGACATTTTGTGAGAGTTTTGATGAGAAATTATTAGTCATCTATTTTACAGTTTTGATTTGTCATCCCTCTGACTTCTTTTTCTTTCCTGTTTTAAAACCAATCTGTAAAGAGCACCCATTTTTCATCAGTTAATGATGTAAAAAAGACTGCTTTGATATATTTAAATTACCAGGACTCTCTGTTCTTTAGGGATGAGCTAAAGAGCTGATACCTTTGCTCACGAAAGTGTCTTGACCTTGATGGAGCTTATGTTGAGAAGTAATTTTTTTTTTTTGAGATGGAGTTTTGCTCTTGTTACCTAGGCTGGAGTGCAATGGTGTGATCTCGGCTCACCACAACCTCCACCTCCTGGGTTCAGGCAATTCTCCCACCTCAGCCTCCTGAGTAGCTGGGATTACAGGCACATGCCACCATGCCCAGCTAATTTTTTGCATTTGTAGTAGAGATGGGATTTCACCATGTTGACCAAGATGGTCTCGACCTCTTGATCTCGTGATCCACCTGCCTCGGCCTCCTAAAGTGCTGGGATTACAAGTCTGAACCAATGCTCCTGGTGAGAAGTAAATTTATATTTATAGTTTTATCTTGTAATTCCACTTTTTCACAAACTTTAAAAAAGTTCCCTCATATTTTCCTAATGGGGTAACTGGGGACCAAAATTAAGGATGCTTGCTTGGCCTTTCTTCTCAGGCTTTTAGGAATAAAATTGTACAGATAACTTGTATTTTTAAAGACCTGTCTTTGCAGTGCTTAGCAGAAAAGTTCCTGTGTATTGTTATGGGTGACAGTGTGAATTGTCTGCCTGATTTTGGATTTTAATATTAGAAAACTCTTTGCCCATACTTATAAGCTACAACCTCCAATGTCAACTTTCTCAATTAATCAAAATGATATTAAAATTCCCATGTTGATACATTTCCCAATGATTCAGAATTTACCTGAGAAAGAGACATGATCTATGCTGTATTAACATTTTGAGTTATCTCAAAACATCCATGGTATCAAAATTACTTAATATTTTCTAACGTATGACTCCTTATTCTTACTTCTCTTAAATCAATCACAGATGTGGTCCTAGGGTCACTAGTATTTATTTTGTACATATATTTAGCCAGAATCCGTTTCCAGTGCATTAAAGATATTAACCCACATAAATCCTGTGTGAGGGTGATTCCATCATTTTCATTCCAATTTTACTAATGAGGAAACTGAGAAACAGAAATGAACTGTAATTTTTCAAGACCGCACTGTTCATAAATAATAACCTGGATATGGAAGCCAGGCGGCTTGTTGCAAAGGATTGAGCAGTTCATTAGCCCCATTTGAGACTGTGCTTCAGAGTCTAGTGCTTCAGAGTCTAGTGCTTCAATTTTAACATTTTGCTTTTGAAGCTTGAGCGATTTCATTTATCACTTCCTCTTGCTACTGATAATATTGCTTTTTTTTTTCTGAGAGCAAGACACATTTGAACCTTTTGTTCATATCTATTTGCTAAATATATTAGTTCCAATTAAAGAGGATTTTTACCTCAAAAACAAGGCTGGAAAATTGACCTCTTTGTTATTTCTTTACACCTACATTTACAATGTCTGCCATAAAAGCTGGTAAACATAAAACACCAAGAAGAGAGAAAGGTGGCTAACCCCTGTCATGAGAATTCAACTCTGCTTTGTCCCTGACTGAGGCATGTGCTTTACATGGAGAGAGAAAGGGCAGCATGCAGCAGACAGTGTC
The DNA here is from genome assembly GCA_028533165.1 of Leontopithecus rosalia. Classification (NCBI taxonomy): domain Eukaryota; kingdom Metazoa; phylum Chordata; class Mammalia; order Primates; family Cebidae; genus Leontopithecus; species Leontopithecus rosalia. Next base: position 101,498,173 of record CM052661.1, read on the forward strand.
AAGTAATGAGATCATTTCATGAGCTAACTCAGAGTTGTAGCCACACAAAGTAAAAGTGAGTTCAAGGGTGGTTCTGCTAAAATCAAACTGTTATTCACATATGTGAGTTCACACACACAGTATATTTTTCTTAAAAATGCTTGGAGATAGAGCACCATTGCATGGGCATCCTTAACACCCGATAGAAGTAAAAGTCACTTTGGAAATATCTGAAAGTGGGTCAGGCGCTGTGGCTCATGTCTGTAATCCTAGCACTCTTGGAGGCCGAGGTGGTGGATCATGAGGTCAGGAGTTTGAGACTAGCCTGGCCAAAATGGTGAAACTCCGTCTCTACTAAAAATACAAAAATTAGCCTGGTGCAGTGTCAGGTGCCGGTAATCCCCACTACTCAGGAGGCTGAGACAGGATAATTGCTTGGATCCAGGAGTCCGAGGTTGCAGTGAGCCATGATGGCACCACTGCACTCTACTGAAAGGGGTTTAACTTGAGCCTATCGTCAGTAAAAGTGACGACACAATGTTTTGTCCATAGCCGGGCATTGCTGAGAATGAAAGGGATTAGTACAAATGGTTACACCCGGAAACAGCATGCCTTGTGCTAACTCAAGCACATCAGAACATATAGTCCTTTTTATGTAATACTTCAAGTTTTTGTCTATTTCTAAAGTTTATTATTACTTTATATTTAATACTTAAGTAAATTGACCTAGGGTCTGCATTAACATCCATCAATTAGTAATTGATTTTTGTGAAACCTGGAGGACTTTAATTTGTGATTTTAAATCCTAGTTTATTCCCAGATGACTTTCTTTGATTTCACATGTATGGTTCTTCACTTCAATACTATGTAGACTCATTATTCTATCAACAAATTTCTACATTTTCCTTCACGTAGCTCACCTTCACATTCTGATTTCTATCCTTTATTGTTTAATGTGCCCCTCATTTTGCTCTTTTGTTTTTCATTTTTCAACAAATCTCTTGTATTGAAATGTAATGGATACAAAAGTTGTGTAAATCATAAATATTTTATTAGTGTATTTTTCATAATAAATACACCCATAAAGTCAACAGGCCAATGAAAAAATAGACCCTTTCCTATACCTCACCTGCCTCCGCCTGGAATCGCCACCATGAATATGAGTATTATCTGACTTAAATCAACATAGACTAAAGCTACCAATTTGTGAGCCATGTATATAAACAGAATTTTATGTGAGCTGTGTATAAGGAGAATTTTACCATATCTACACTTTTTCTCATCAAGCTTCTGTCAATATTGTTTCCGTGATTCATTTATGTTGATGCATATAACAAATTTGTTCATTTTTACAGCTATGTTTGCATTTCCTTATACTAAAAAGGCACCATTTTTTTTTCTGTTTTACTGTTGGTGGTGATTTAGAATGTTTCCAGTTTTCAGTACACATTTCTTGCAGTTTTTTTAAGGAATAACTTTTCAATTACATTTCATTGATTTGGTCCTGTCAGTACAAGTTTTAAGAAATAATATGTGTATTCTAATATAAAATAAGAAAATTTACAATAAAATATGTTTATGCTTATTATATACCTCAGTGGAGTACATAGTGTAGGATATCATTTATATAAGGTTTAGAATCAGCAAAACTAAACTTTGCTGCTAGAAATTAGGATATGGGTTACCTTTGAGGTGTGGGGAATGGAAAGAGAGATTTGGGATACTAGTAACTCTCTGTATGTTGATATGAGTGCTGATGTTACAAAAGTGTGTAGTTTGTGAGAAGTCATAATGATTTGTGTATTTCTCTGAGTGTATGTGATGTTTACTACAATATCTAACAATTTTCTACATTGAGTGGATCAGATTATAATCCATATGAACAGATTAAAGAGCAGATTTTATTCCACCTATTTATTCCGCTGAAAGTTTTTCTTAATGGATAAACTGGAAAGTAATTTGGAAGAGCAGTTGACAGAAGGTGGACAGTATTAACTTCAGATTACGTAGGCTTGATAGCTGTGACAGATTTTGGTTCCTGTCCAGCCCATTCCCATATAATTTGATTTGTTGACTTAAGTAACACTTTTGGGTGTATTAACCGCAACTTAAATAGCAATTTTAATCAAATGAAACAGTTCTATTAGGAGAAAGAGCGAAGATGAAAATTACCAAAATCAGTGAGCTTCCAGTCATGATGCATGAGAACAGGCACAACTTCTAACCTTTAAACAAATTCTGAACTGCTGGAAGTAACACACAGATAATTATAGCACTGGATGTACTTACGCATATATCAAGTTGCTAATAAAAGCACTGGTGCAGAACACTGTTTGTAACGTCATTTACATATACCAATTTATATGCACTAATTGTTCATCAACATAAATAATTTATAAATAAAATGTTATTAGTTGTTTGTGTATTTTAGTCCTTGGTTCTCTTGAGGGGTATGATTCTACGTCAGTTTGCTCATTAAAGGTTTTGCACAGTCTGTGTCCTGAGGCTTCTCACCACAGTGAATTTACTCATTCAGTCAGTGCACTGGGTCCTTTTATAGCCTTCACTTAAATGTGTAAAAATGTATTTAAGAAGGCATTTATTATAAATTGAATGTTTGTGTCCCCACCAAATTTGTGAGTTGAAGTCTTCATAGTCAGCATGATGGTATAAAATATAAGAGCTGGGTAATTGGGTTTATGTAAGGTCATGATGGGGGGTCCCCACCCCTCATAATGGAATTAGTATCCTGAAAGAAGTAGGAGACCCTTCTTTTTGTGAGAACACACAGATGAGGTGACGTGAGCACATGGTGCCAAGTAGATCATCTACAAGCCAGGAAGAGGGCTTTCTCTAAATTCACAAACTGCTGGCACCTTGATCTTGGACTTCCCAGATACCAGAAATGCAGGAAATAAATATCTGTTGTTTAAGCCACTTGATCTATAGCATAATTTTTCTGTATCAGCCAGGGCTGACTGAGGCAGAATCTATCTTTTAGAAGCCAAAGAAGAGTGCCTTGAGCAGTGAGACATACTTCTGAATGTTAAAACAAAAGAACTGAGTTATTTTATTTCCACTAAAAGTGATTTCATTCTATGAGTTAGTGTTTGGGGCCTATAATAAAATATATCTTACTTATGAAAATAATTGTGTCAAGTTTTTTTAAAGATGTCTGAGGAATAAAAGGAATCAAAATTACTTAAGCCAAAGTAACACTCGAAGTATCTTAGTGATTATAAATATTTGGACTTTCAGTTTCAGCTTAGAAAAGTAGAAAGCCAGAAAGAGTTTTGCTCCCACACATACAGAAATTATGTAAAAAGAAGCTGGGCAATATGGACATTAGTGATTTTTCATAAGCCATTAGAAAATTGAGAATAATTGCCAACCTAGTGAGCTGAAATCTGGGGAGACACAGTTACTTATGTCAACCCCCCCAAAATCCCAACTATTTGATGCCAGACAGATTGAGCTAATTAAATTGTGCAGTGCAGAATGAAAATGCAGGGCCCTTGTTTACAAATTACAAAAGTCTTTACAAAGACTTTCAGTACAGAAACTGCAGATGATTCTAGTAAGTGAGGGCCATTGAACACATGAGGCTCTGGTGACTGCACAGATCACACACCCATGAAACCAGCTCATCTGCCAGATGCCATATGAGTCAGTGGAAACATGGAGCTAAGAACTCTGAATGAATTGCTAAAGGCTGAGTGTGGACTTTTTAAATATATGAGGATTATAGGGTCGAAAATATAGGAAATCCACGTTTTTTTGCGGGGTTTTCTTTCACACGAATCAAGCCAGGAGCTCACAGAAAAGATGGGAAGAATTCTGAATTTTTTTTTCTCATGGTGCTGTACAGAGAGAGAAAAATAGTAGGCACTGCTAACACCTCATTTAATACAGCTGCTCCATGCCCTTGTAGAATAAAATATTTACTCTAGAAGAGGAAGACCAACAAAAACTCTCATGTCCTGACACTGACAGAAAACCACAGCAATGGGGGAAAAAGAATTGCCAATGCAGAATTATTTGTGCAGTGAGAATACTATTTAAATTAGAAGAAATAGTGACGTTTTCAGGAAAACACAAAAATGAAAGAATTTGCCCCCAAAATACCTACTTTAGAAGAAATTATTCCAGACAGAAGAAATATTATATTAGTCAGAAATATGGATCAGTACAAGCCAATAAGAGTATAGAAAAATACTTTAATTGCTTTAAAATGTTGCTTACTGTCTAAAGGAAACAACGAAAACAATGTAATACTAAACAGTATATCAATAACATCACAAAGAGTGGCAGGGAAGATTGGAAATACATTCTTATAAGGTCCTTATTCTATATGAAAAGTAGTATTATAATATTTGAATGTAGAGTCAAAATAATGAAAATGTACAGTAAAGCACAGGGTAATGCCTAAAATGTCTTACAACAAAAAAAATAGACAAAAGTAGAATTAAATAAGTGAGACTCGATCTTTAAGATTAAAATAATATAAAATAAAAATAAATATTTTAAAAATGTCAATTCTTCCTAAATTGATTTATAGATTCAATATTATCTTATTAAAATTCTAAGCAAATGTTTTATTTATTTATTTTTTATTATTTACTTTTTTTTTTTTTTTTTGAGATGGAGTTTCGTTCTTGTTACCCTGGCTGTATCGCAATGGCGCGATCTCGGCTCACTGCAATCTCCGCCTCCTGGATTCAGGCAATTCTCCTGCCTCAGCCTCCTGAGTAGCTGGGATTACAGGCACGCGCCACCATGCCCAGCTAATTTTTTGTATTTTTAGTAGAGACGGGGTTTCACCATGTTGACCAGGACGGTCTTGATGTCTTGACCTCGTGATCCACCCGCCTTGGCCTCCCAAAGTGCTGGGATTACAGGCTTGAGCCACCGTGCCCGGCTGCAAATGTTTTATTTTTAGAAATCAATAAGCTGATTACAAACTTTATATGCAAAAAACAAAGGAATTAGGATATCCAAAACATATCTGATAAAGAACAAAGGTGGATGCCTCACCTTCCCTGATACTACGGTTATTACAAAGGCTACAGTGGCTAAGAGAAAGTGTCAGAAAAGAATGGATCCATATTATAGGAGAGAAAAACAAGTAGTGGACCTCTATCAATCAGTATAGTCAACTGAATGCACACAGAGGTTCTGGGTAGAAAAGAGCCTTTTCAGCACATAGTTCTGTAACAGTTGGAATTACATATGCAAGAAATATAATAATGATGATAAATTAAATTAAAATAGCCTAGAGGCATACTTCTGACCTTACAGGAAATTTAACTGAAAAGTTCATAGATGATAGAGTAAAAGTGTAAAACTTCCAGAACACAAACAGAAAAACATCTTTGGGTCCATGGTTTGGATGATATTTTAGGTACAATACCTAATGTACAAATATATATATACACAAACACATATACACATACATATATATATATACACACACATACATATATATATACACACACACACACATACTCACATATATGTGTGTATTTTTTTAACTTTTTCAAAATTAATGTGTGCTTTGCCAAAGTCCCTGCTCACAAAATGATAAGACAAGTACACAGTAAGAGAAATATTTCAAATAGATTATCTGATAAACAACATATATTCAGAATATATGAAGTACCCTAATCTCAAGGAGTTAAAAAATGAAAATCCAAAAAAAAATGAAAAGACAAATTCTAAACAGAAAAATTCACTAAAAAATATACACAGATATTATATAAGCACATCAAATCATGCACATTATTAAACATCAGGTAGATGAAAATTAAAGCCACACTGAGATATCAGCAGACACTTATTAAAACGGCTAAAATTCCAGCTGAAAATACAAAAGACTGACATTATTATAGAGTATCTGGACCACATTTATGTCTGGTAGAAAATGTCTGTTAACTGCTGCAGAAACGTTTGATTACAATTTTGGAGTTTCTCAGAAAGTCAAATACACTTATCCATGACCCACAAACCTCATTGGTAGATATTTACCCAAATTCACTGAAAACATTATTTATTACAAATTCTTTTTTTGAGACAGTCTTGTTCTGTCACCCAGGCTGGAGTGTAGTGGCACGATCTTGGCTCACTGTAACCTTTGCCTCCTGAGACAAATGATTTACTTGCCTCAGCCTCCTGAGTAGCTGAGTTTACAGGTGCCCAGCACCATGTCCAGCTAATTTTTGTATTTTTAGTAAAGACAGGGTTTCACCATGTTTCCCAGGCTGGTCTCAAACTCTTGACCTCAGGCTATCTGCCTGCCTGGGCCTACAAATTTATTTATAATCAGTAAACATTGACATAACCCGTATATCCCTTAAGAAGTAGATGGATTAGGAAACTGCAGTGCATCCATACAATGAAGTACAGCTAATAGTAAAAAATGTGAGCAACCGACTCACACATGGTAAAAGAATCTTATAGGCACATTTCTAAGTGAAAGAAGCCACTCCTAAAATGTGACATACTGTCATAGTTTAATTTACACAGCCTTCTACAAAAGGCAAAACCGTAGGACATAAAACACATCACAATGGTGCCAGTTACTGTGCATAAAGGAGGGAGTTGACTACCAAGGGAACATTTTTAGGGTGTAGAAAGTGCTCAGTATGGTGCTTTTGTGGTAGACACATCATTCTGTTTTTTTTTTTTGTTAATAGCAAGAGAACTCAAAAATGTTAACCGTGAATTTTACTCTGTGCAAATTTTTAAAATATCAAGCGGAAAAAATTTTTTAAGAAGCTTTTTTATATTCAATGTGATGATTCTATATTTAGGAATTCTTTTTGAAAAAATTAAAGAGATCATATACAATTTTTCTATGTCAGTAAATGTAGTATCTTTAAAAGTTCACTTCTTTTTGAACTAAGAAAAGTTTGTAATGCTAATTTCAAGCCTTAAAAGTAAACAATTCTTTGAATTTAAAATGATTATGATAGGCAATGTCATAGGCATATCATTTGGGGAATAATCATCTGGCTTATTTCTAAGTTGAATGATGGTTAAACATTTCCAAGCATATGAATTTATTTTGATTTTTAACTGCCTTTTGCTAATCAGTGATTCCAATTTTCCTTAAGTTGTTCAAACATACTATAGAATTGTTCAACAAAAAGTGTAAGAATTAGAACGGATACATTTTGAAACTTTCTCTTAGATGTGATCTATCAGGCATTTCAGCACTATTGATTACCACTAGTTCTATACATCCCTGGCTTCCACAGGCACACTTTTTATAATGACCACCTGTCTATTTCATCTTACATGTCACATGGATACTGTAAACACAATGTCTCCAAAGACCACACTTATTTTTACTTTCTTTCTAAAACATGTTCTTATTCTTATATACTAATTTACCACCATCCATGATCTATACCATAAATTCTGTTTTTCCCTATTGCTGTACCCACATCTCAATTATAGAAAAATCAATATTCCTTTCTATATGAATGTAATTCTTTCCATCTTTTAATGCAATGGATTCAGGCTCATGCTTTGCCTTATCTGAATTGCTACAATGTTCTCTAGCGTGTTCTTATCTTTTCAGAGTCACTAGAATGCAATAGAAACAGCTAATTTCCCTACTTAACAAATCTACCATCTCTCCATATTGTCTAAAACAAAAAAGTTTGACTCCCTAAGGTTACATAAACCTCCCCATCCCCAAAATGTGATCTCTCAGTAATTCCATCTCTTGCCATCCTGCATTTACCTCCCTTAGATCTTCATATTTTAAATTTCTGTAATATTAAACTACTTGTTCAGTGTCTATCATGATTCACTTGTTCACTTTATCATTAGATAACAGTAATAAATATTCATCTTGGTTTATGTAAAATACCAAATCCTTGCTCTCTGCTTAAATGACCTTTTCTAAGAAATAAATGCCTTTCCTAATGATGTCATCTCAAAGAAACTGCTGTTATCTACCTCTTTCATTTTTTTACATCATCCTGTTTGTGTCTTCACTGCAATTATTACAAACATAGATGTATCTCTGTTGTTTCTTTGTTTAATTATTATCTTTCTGCTTTCATTAGAATACATATTACTTGAACTTAGGAGTTTTATGTCTTGGTAAATAACCTATTTACCAAGACCCAGAATAGTACATGACATATAGTAGACATAAACAAATATTTGGATGAAAAAAAAGGAAGAAAAGAAGGAAGGAAGAGAAGGTGGGAGAAAGGAGGAAGTACTGGGTTTCTTAGTATGCCTTTACTAACTTTGTTTTTCTGCTATCATGCTGGATATATTAGTCTGCTGTTGCACTTTTATAAAGAAATATCTGAGACAGGGTAATTTATAAAGAAACAAAGTTCAGTTAGCTCACAGTTCTACGGGCTGTTCAGGAAGCATGATGCCAGCCATTTGTGCAGCTTCTGGAGTGGTACTCTTACATGGCCAGAGCAGGAGAAAGAGAAATATGGGGGAAGGAAACAACCACACACTAATAAACAACCGGATCTCCTGAGAATTCTGTCACAGGAACAGCACCAAAGGGATGGCGATAACCCATTCACGAAGGAGTCACCCCCATGATCCAGTCACCTACTATCAGGACCCACCTCCAACACTGGGGACTGCAATTCAACATGAGATTTGGGCAGGGACACAGATCCAAAGCATGCCACTGAATTGCTAATAATAAGTAATAATAAGCTCTAAAGCATTGTTTTCTAAGTATACTTAAAAATGTATACACATTTTATAGGCATAGCTTTCTGCCTCTCCAAAGGTAATCTTACTAGATGGTTCCTTTATTTGCTTATTTAACCCTTCTTTAACTACAGACTGATAGTTAAAATAAGGGAATAACTCGATGATCTATCATTTTGGCCCTCTGAAATATTTGTCCTCCTGGGTGCAACTAAGCTTATATGTGTTTGTGATACTCCAGGAGTCATAAGGAAGCACATTAAACATTGGAAACTGTAGAAATGTATGTTTGTTTTCATTTACCCTCCGATGCTCATGTTTATGTCTTATTTTTGCCCGTAATGAATCAAGATTGTATTTCCTTTCTTAAGAAAATAATGGAAAAGCTTAGGCTCATATAGTGTTATTAACGGAGGATATTGAATCTTTAGCTTAAACAGATAAAAGTGCGTTTTAAACCCTCCTCTTATCTCGGACTTCATAATCATTTACCTGCACTCACCATTCTCAGCCTTTTGCTAATCTGTCTTGGGTTATCATTTCCTCCTCAACATTATGTTAGTTAACAGAATTTAAGAAATGTCATGAAAGCTATAATATTTTCCAATAAATAAGGTCTAAGTAGACCTTTTGGGGTGAGTTATTTTGGTCCTCATAAATTAGGCCTCTTGAAAGATAATATTTCAACCAAAAATGGATATTTTTTCTGTCAGTGAAATAAAAAAGGAAAAGATGAGTACACCTAATGGCAGGTGTATTATGAATGCTCCAATATCTGCCAGCACTGAGGAATGAGGTAGCAGGAGTCTGTTTTAAACCCACAACTCTCTTGTGCCTGAAAGTATTCAATAACTTATTCAGCCTGAACAATTTATTATTTTGAAGCCTACTCCATGAAATGACAAGATTAAATTATTCAGTCAATATTGCAGTGTTGGCTTCTGTCATGGATGTATTTAATTTAATAAAAAATTTGAATGACCCATTTATCATATGGTTACCATTTTATACGCTGCATTTGTTGACACCAATCCTTTTTTTTCTTGGCATTGAGAGCACTAATTAATTCATGACTATGATATATCATCCATAGTAAGTGTCCCTAGAGCTCTGGCAGGTTAAGAAATCTGGTCAAATATACATCTACTTATAACATTTATCTCTGTACTTAGCAACATTACATGTGATAATATAGGGATTCTTCAATAAGTAGAGTCTATAAAACAATTCTGCTATTATTTATTCTTCAGTGTAGGCTCCAAATGCTATGTGTTTATAACACACTTCAAGCTCTCTTACATATACAGCACTGTGCCCCAGGAGAAAATTTCTTCCATATATTAGGTTATAATATATAACACTGAGGTATATAAGTTTAGGAGTAGAAACGTTCTTTTGTCTGGAGCTCTGTGCATTTTGAAAAAATAAAATAAAATTGGCTTTTATCAGTGAATAACACTTTCTAGCTTTTTTTATCCCCTGAGGAAAAAAAAAAGCTTACCCTGTTCAGCCTGAGTAAGTTGTTGCATTTAAGTATTAATTCCAGAGTTAATTAATTAGTTACTTGATTAGGTAATTAATTCCTTAATTAATTAATTAGTTCTTAAAACAGATCCCTCTGCCATTTCGAAATTCTTGTAATTTGAAAATAAACATTTTATTTTCAGGTAGAAGATGAACTTCCCAGTATTTAGTGAGGAAACAAAAATAGTTGTACAAATCTATTTTCCCTAATATTTTGAGCATACACAAATATTTTAACTATTCTTCTAATAACAACTTCCCATTGCAAAACAGTCTTTACAGAAATAGGATTTTCATTTGAGTGCTGATAGCCAGTATCCAAATTAAATTTTGGTAAAAATGTAAAATAATTGAAGTTACTGGCCATTCTACTGGCATAAGGGATAAATTCCTTTAATATATTATGAATGTGGTCAAGCGTTTTAATATATAAGTAAATATTTTTAATAGTCTCTCTTTCACGGTAGTTTTTATTCATGTGTTCATGAACTGTGCATAGGACCTTTGTTGCTACTGTTCTTGTTTTTAAAAAATCTTTCTCAAGCCTGATTGTTTAGCGTAAAGCCTCAGAACCCGTATTTCGGGATATATTAATGGAGCTGTTCAATGGGCATCCAGGATGATTCTCCCACAAGTGGTTTGCAGACACTATGAGAAACAAGCCTCTAAACCACCGCATAATCACTGGAATATTTATATTTTTATTACATTCTCAATTCCAAAATCTAGAAATTCTATTTTCCCAAATTAAACTTTTTACAAATTATAAGTCTAAGTCTGTTATATCCTACACAAGGCAAATTCACCTCCTTATATCAACACCCTAATCCCTTAAACATATATTCCCAAGTGAATCTGCTTTTATGGTAAGAAAAGTGACATGTTTTCCTACCTACTTTCCTCATATTCATTTTGTCAATGTTCATGCAGCCTCCTGAATTTGGTATAAAAATGTCAGAAAAGCATAATTAACAAAACTGTGAACAAGTGAAAACAATGAGACAAACTATAAATAAAAAAGAAAAAATATTTGCTTTGATTAGACAATGAAAAAAATTCAAAAAGCATAGCTAAGGAGATGGTCTTAGTGCAGACATGGGGAAGGCCTAATGCTAAGGTGATGGTGAATTCTTAGGGAATGATGCTTTACTGTTCCTGGGTGTCCAGTTTTATAACACATCAGATGATAACAAATAATTCCAACTGAAGTTCTGAAAAAAGCTGAATGACAGGCCCTGAGGAGCAACTATATTGAAGAATAGAAAAAGTCATTTTTAAATAAAGTTGATCATATTTTGTTTTGCTTTCACATTTTCCATGTTAACGATAATCTTATGAGTTAGGCAATTGACTGCTTAGTATAGTAAAATGGAGTTATTTGGGAACTATAAATATCTGAGATTTTTTAAAAGTAGTTTTCTAGTTTAGAGGCACATTTTTATTATTTCTTATTGAATATCCAGAAGCAAGAATCGTTTCGTGTTACCAAATGCATGTGAACCTTGCAGCCTCATTCTTTTTGGATATCATAGAACAAAATCAATAAAAAGATAGATACAAAGTCAAACTATCCTCCATCAAGATGAAGTATTGCCCTCTTTAAGTGAATATTTAAGTTGTGGCATAAAATGGATCATAAAAGTTTTGGTGTATTATTTATATGGAGACAGCTTTCCTGTCTCATAAACTGTTACTTTGCTTTGAATGCACTGGGAAACAAGGAAGCCTGGAAGAGGCACTAAGAGGTATTGAATAAGAGTGTCTATTGATTCCGGCAAACTTTCTAAAGTCCATTCTCCAGTCATGCTGCAGGGTTGCACCTTTTTGATTGGATTGGTTTGGAGGGAGGCTCTCAAGGCTTGACCTGGCGTCCCGATTATCAGCTTGTCAGTGAGGTTCAGCATTACCTGACAAAGCTACAGTACATTGATCGTGCCACATAGAAACGTTGCTCCAGCAATGTATTGTTAAATAGCACTGAGGTTTAGCCATCCCGTGCCTGCTCAATGCATTAACCATTCAGCTCAATGGTTTTACACCAAATACTAAGTCATTTCAAAACCCATCCTTGTCATTACAAATCAGTGCATCAGAAACTAGTAACACTGTCAATTAGTGAAGTGGGAAGTAATGGCAATGCCTGCGAATGCCCAATTTTTGCCTGTCATCTTATATTCTTCAGTATCTCATGTCAGAACTGGTAAAAGTACACCCACACCTTTCCCACAATTTCTTCATATCAAGAGTCTGTGGATTAAAAAAAAATAGATGCTTCATTGGTAAGGTTGAGCAAAAACAGCATAAAATGTTTCCATATGAAGTCCATTCCCCCTTCTGCGTTGAATCATGTGCTCTTGATTAACCAACACTATTTTAGAAATGAAATATTAATTTTGACCGAAATCAAGTTTTGCTTTTCAATACTACACATGAAATCTGCATGAAATGCCAGATATTTTTAAAAGGAGTTTCCTTTAATTAATGATGCTTCTTAATGGGACATTAAAAATAATTCTACTGTATGTCTTGTGAAACCAATATTATACTTCTCTAAGCATAAGTCGATATTCAGAGTGATGGATAGATTGTTATAGAGTGAAATGTCAGATGATCCTCTAGAATTATGAAAATTACTAATTACAATTATGTAATTTATTTAAAATGCATTTCACAATTTATATCTTCTTTCAACAAGTGAAGAAAACAAAATATGAAAAATAACACCAATGGATTTATTCCCATTGATTTGAATCAAAGACAGATGTGTTTGTACTTTAAATGTATTTATATATTCAGTAATATAAGTTCTAGGCTTTTCCACAATGTTGAAACAACACGATAGAATTGTGGCTGTGAAGTCCATAGTAGTTTATTACCCTCATCAACTTGCTTTCACGGACTACTTAATAAAAGTCAGTCAATGTGGCCTTGCAAGGGATGGAGTCAGAGGTCATTTGACATTCATAGCACTAATGACTTCCTGTTTGCCATACTGTGGAACAGAGCTAAGGTCCGGTGAGATATGAAGAGAAAGCTGTTATACTTTAATTGTTCTTCATTATCCATTTCATACTTTATGAATGAACATATTGGAAAATTCAGAAAGTTACATGCAATTTCAAGTGAGAATGTCTAAATACTGATACAAAGTTACACAAAAGATGTGGAAAGGAAAACTCATTTTGCTATCCCATGGCTCTGTCAAAATAAATTCATAGGTATGAAACATATGAAAGACAATTTAGTTCACAATTTAAAAACTCATCTTGAGGGAAATGTAAGGTTGATCAGTATTTATAGTATTTTCAAAAGCATATTGTACATTTCCTGTTAAGCAAAAATTGACCAAGTTAATGATGTATCTATGGATTTAACTTGTTCTTCCCTTCTTTAACCACCCCCCACTTAAAAAAACCCCTCAAATTTGGTTATTGTCTTGTTTGAGATAATAGTAGACATATTTAAAAGATCAAACTAAAGGAATCAATTTTACTGCTGGAAAGAAACAATAACCAAGAAGTTTTAAGAAGAATATATATATATATATATATATAATATACATATATATGATACATAAATGTATATATAACATTTTATTCTAGCATAATGTATAGATGATATCTTACTTTATTCATAGAACAGTGAAGGCTCTAAAAATGATTCCATTTGGTCAAGCTCAACCTTAGCAGAAACAAAACAGAATTTCCAAGTGAGATTATAATTTTGCAAAGACACAGTTCATTATTTGAGAATGTCCTATCAAATGAAGGAGAAACACTTTCTTCTGATAAGCCAAAGACTATCCAAACCTATTGAAAGCACATTACAAAATGATTATTGATAGGATTTCTAAGTTTAATTCGCAACGAGTGCCAAGGTGTTCTAAGATTACAACACCTCTTTATGAATTGACTAAGTCCTTAGTAAAAGACCTTAGCTATGGGACCCTAAAAATAAACACTTTTGACCTGAAGACAGTTTTTCAACAGCTTTCTTCTATGCATCTCTATCTACCAAAAGAGTTTTTCTTTTTTAATCTATTTGTTAGTGAGCTACATAGACAATCCTTAGGGTTTGTCTTTTATCAGAGGACAATAGTAAAAAACAAAAACACAAACAAAAACAGTGCTGTAAAACCTGACAGGACTTCTGCTAAAATAATGCCAGGCTCGCTGCTTGATTTCATGGTTCTTTACCTAGTATAGACATTACTGCTAACTGAGAACACACAAAAGTTTTCAGTCAGGCCATTAACCTCTTCTGAGATGCTGTTTATCTTTCCCTCTCTCATTACTCTTCACCATGGCAAAACCTGACTGCTGACACTCCTGTTCCCACTAGAAATTCAGAATGACTTTTTTTCCTTTACCTCAGTTGAAGAATATTCTTACCTCTCTTGTATTTATTGGTGACTATCAATGAAAATGATAATGTATAACATTTTTAATGGGCCATATCTCAGAACTAAAACTGGAGATTTTTAAGCAGGATATATTATTAACAATTTAAGCTTTTTTTTTTTTTTTTTTTTTTGAGACGGAGTTTCGCTCTTGTCACCCAGGCTGGAGTGCAATGGCGCGATCTCGGCTCACCGCAACCTCCGCCTCCTGGGTTCAGGCAATTCTCCTGCCTCAGCCTCCTGAGTAGCTGGGATTACAGGCACGCACCACCATGCCCAGCTAATTTTTTGTATTTTTAGTAGAGACGGGGTTTCACCTTGTTGACCAGGATGGTCTCGATCTCTTGACCTCGTG
>CM052661.1:101513626-101527877 GCA_028533165.1 Leontopithecus rosalia
TGCAATGGCGCGATCTCGGCTCACCGCAACCTCCGCCTCCTGGGTTCAGGCAATTCTCCTGCCTCAGCCTCCTGAGTAGCTGGGATTACAGGCACGCACCACCATGCCCAGCTAATTTTTTGTATTTTTAGTAGAGACGGGGTTTCACCTTGTTGACCAGGATGGTCTCGATCTCTTGACCTCGTGATCCACCCGCCTCGGCCTCCCAAAGTGCTGGGATTACAGGCGTGAGCCACCGTGCCCAGCCAATTTAAGCTATCTTTTAGACTATAGACCTTTATTGAGGTAAAATTAGCTAAGATGGCAGCTTTTATTGCATATACTAGAGCTTGCCAATTCGCCAAAAATTATATGTACAGATAGCAAGTACATCTTTGGAGAAGTATATAAATTAGAGTCCTCACAATGGATGTAACCCTTATCTAAAATGGACAGCAAATTAAGGCACTTTTAAAGGCATACTTACGTTTTAGAGAGGTGGTCATTATAAAGTTTGAGACCCAGGCAAATCCAGATGTGGAATACGGAAGCTGATGGAAATACAGAAAAGCATTATGCCAATGAGTAACTGTATCGAAGGCTATGGTCCTGTCTTAATCATCAAAGGACACATTTTGGGAATAATTCAAGTAAGTCATTATAAGATATCAATGGTTATCTGGTTTGGAAAGCAAAGAATGAAAAAGAAATGGTTGTACTCTTCACTCAGATAATTTCTGACCATCCCCAGATGACTGCCTGGTAGCACCCAATGATTTCAAATGGATATTCACTAAATTTCTTCTTAAAACTATTCACCATGGTACGGATGAATTCATTATTATCTTAAATTAGAATTGGTAAGGGAACATTAAAATCACAGCTGATATTATTTTCAGATCATGTCAGCAGCCTAAGTAAAACTAAAAATATACATGGACAGAAACCAGAGCCTTGAGAGTACTTTGATCACTTTCTTGTGTATTTTATCTGACTTTCATCCCCTCAAAGAGATTTTTAATATGGCTTAGTCATCATATACCTATTTTCATAATCTGTTGAGGATTTCTTTGCTGAAAATCTATACTTTTCACCATAGTTAAAAATCTGGCTGATTTTGTGTTTTCATGTTGAGACACTCATCTTGGGAATCCTGACTTATAATTTCATGTATCAACTTGACTGGGCCATGAGATGTCCAAATATTGATCAAACATTATTATGGACGTGTGGGTGAGGGTGCTTTCATTGAGATTAATGTTTAAACTTGTAGACTTGGCTGGGAGTTGTGGCTCACACCTGTAATCCCAGCACTTTGGGATGCAGAGGTGGGAGAATCAGAAGGCCAGGAGTTCAAGAACAGCCTGGTCAACATGGTGAAAGTTCATCTCTGCTGAAAATCCAAAAATTAGCTTAGAGTGGCAGTATGCACCTTTAGTCCCAGCTACTCAGTCCTACCCTCAGTCTTAGCCCGTTACCAAACTCTCATGAGAAACTATCCAGTCTCATCTGATGGGACCACAGCAAACTATCGGAAAAGAAAACTTTTCTACTTTCATGAAATGAACAAATTACCTTCAACAAATCAACTGGTGACTTTCTAGTACCCCTTCATCCCTATAAAAAAGAACCGATAATCACAATCTAAAGTTCATACCCTGGGTAATTATGAATTTGAATTCAACATCCATTTTAGGGTACTACATTAAACATTTGCCACCCAGGAAAGACTAATGGAGATGCAAATGTGTAGCTTAGCTAATGGAAGGCCTCAGTTTGATCTCCCACATGCCCCTCCTGGATACTATTTTGTTTGTGGTAGAACATCTGGTTCTGTTTTTCTCATACTAACATATTGTGTGCTTTAGGAACAATATCATGAGATGTGTCTATACACAAAGACCGCAATTCTCTCAACACCAAAACTAGACGTTCTGACTCAAATGTGAGTTCTAAAATGAAGTCACCTTGATTATTCAGGCAGTCTACCTGGGGAAATTACTGATTCACTTTTTTATGTGAAAGGATCCATATTTTATGTGAACAAGCAGTATTTCCAATGGTGGAAATCATGCAAGTAGAAAAGACTGAAGAGGAAATATTACATAATTAATGGAACCACCTCTGCCCTACATGGTATATAGATCAGTCTCAACAGCATGAAGAGTGATGCAGAACGCATTGCTATAGGTTTCTTGTTGTCTAGTATTGATGACACCTCTGCCATGGCTAATATTTCTTAGTGTACTCGGATCAATGAAGCAGGTAAGCAGACGAGGCTATACATTGCCTTAAGGAAAAAGCTACTGGGCTTTCTCAGGTTCAGCACAGGGGTCTTTAGAATTTTTCTGTAGGTCTGAGTTGGACAATTGGAGTTCCTGGTTCTAAATGATATTACTTGGATTTTTAATGATTCCTGTTTTTGTCGCAATAGTCGTAATAACGGCCCACTGAATTGTATTTAGAGTATTAAATGCTTCTTTATCATCACTTGTTACATGATGATGTAATAATTAAAATGTCGGTAGAACTCATCATAAAACTACAGAAATAAGTGAACAACCTCTGAGAAGATCTGGATCTCTAGCCCTCTTTGAATTGATAAATCTCTTCCAAGTGAGAAATTGACCAATGAGAGGATTGATTAACAATATACAAACAGATTTGATCAATGATCTTCAGCTGCCTTATAATTCCCCCACAACTTCCAACTCAGGACCAAACAGAAAATGTCAGATTCTTCACAAACAAATCACATAAGCCCTTCCTCTAGTTAACTTTGTCATGTCAAAACCCTCCAATCAAAACATACCTAGATCTTTTTGTTTTGATACTATGAACCTTTCTAATTTTTCCACATGCCTTTGAGTCTCCGCCAAAATGCAAGTCAGGGTGGATACAGCAAATTCTGTCTCTGTTCTCATTTGGGTCCTCTGTTTTCACAAGACAAAATGTGCAGTGTTACATACTAACATAGAAAAGAGAAATATCACATTTAGTTTTTCTGTTTTCAAATTTTGTATATAGGATATGATATATGTATATATTAGTGAGATTAAAAATTATTTTAAATTATAAGTATATACATGCAATATACACTTTTTAAGTTGTCATTTCAATGAGAACAAAATAAGATAAAGTTTGCCATGTCCTTGCAGCTAGGATAAGTGAGAAAAACTTTTCTGTGAGCCTGTTTCAATATTAATTTCTGAAAGACATTTCAAGTAGAACAAAGATACTGAACTTCATGGGAATCAAGAGGAGATTAAAGTTAAGGAAGAAGATCCAGTCAAAAGCAAAATGAGAGAACACAGGAACAGAGATTTAGTTCAGAAAGCAAACGATGTGAAGTTTTTATAGAAAAGCACCTCAAATGCATATTCCTGTTGTCTTTTGTCTATTCAATATTATTCTTGACAAGTTAGCTTATCTAATCTGCTTTTCTGAGAAGATTATTGAAACATGATTTTAATGGCTACAGTATAAATAAATAATTCTGTCACATTCCAGTAAAAACCCCTGACAACTTCTAGATCTATAATCCTGGGGAATCTCTCTTTGAAAGCAAATAATATATACATATCATTTAGACATATGACATATATTCTGGAATCTCTTAATGTGCATTTTGCTTATACATATTTACATATGTTCATATACATGCACTCATATATATATAACATTTATTTTTATACTTTCTAAATGTCTAAATTTACAAGTACTGAATATTGTTTATTTCATGGGGAATTAAAAAAAAATCTGGCTGGATGCTGTGGCTCATGCCTATAATCCCAGCACTTTGGGAGGCAGAGGTGGGAGGATCACCTGAGGTCAGGAGTTGAAGACCAGCCTGGCCAACATGGCAAAATCCCATCTCGACTTAAAACTACAAAAATTAGCCTGGCATGGTGGTGGGCTCAGGTTGTACCAGCTGTTTGAAAGACTGAGGCAGGGAGAATTGCTTGAACCTGGGAGGCAGAGGTGGCAGTGAGCTGAGATCACACCACTGCACTCCAGCCTGGGCAACAGAGCAGGACTCTATCTCAAAAAAAAAAGAAAAAGGAAAAGAAAACAAAAAATCTGTCCCCAAAATTATATAACTTTGAGACAGAGTGAATGGTTCATGAAATAATTTTATTTATCTTTGACTATGATTGTTATGAAAATTATGTAAATGTGTAGTAACAACTAGAAATCAAGTTATTATAGAAATAGAGATGAATTAATTCTAGATAAAACCTAGATAAATCAAGGCAGGTATAAGTTTTTAAAATCATGCTTATTAAAGGCTACTACTCTGTAAATCACAAAATAAATGAAAAGAATGAGGGAAAGTGATTAGTAATAGTGTAAGACCTTTGTCAGCTGATAATCCGCTACATCGAATTTGATTTTAAGTACGTGACATTAAATGTTCAGTCTCCAGTCAGCAGGTGAGAAGTGCTCTTTGAGAATAAAATTTTCCTATTCCACCAACATAGCAATTCTCACTTTCCTGATTGCTAAGTGATAATTAATACTTTTGGGTCCAGATGGACACCTAAAATATGATTTTCATTACCTTTTTTCAGGTCATAGAAATATAAATGCTATAAAAAATCCACTGGTATTTATTAACTATTGTGGAGTATTTTAAAAAGAGAAAATATTCTTCATAATCCTTCACTTTTAACTATCTTACCTAATTTTCTAGTTAAAAGAGAACATAAATAAATTAGAAACTGTCATTAGTTGAAATTACAATGAGTGTCCACATAGGAAAACGAAGGAGAATAATCAAATAATTCAGTTATTCTGATTCCATGTAGATAACCACCATGAATTCCAGAACTACTTTTATTATTATTTCAATTGCTTAGTGAGGTACAGATTGGAACCTATTCATTTTCTTTAATAATGTAGATATAAAGTGACTATTGTGTGATTTGATAACAGGTCTTATTAGGTCCTGACATGTAAATCTAATCATAATATTAAGAAATTCTAAACAGCCTCTTTCACATGTGAGGTCATCATGCAAACGGGAGCAAGGTGATGGTTTCTCCTCTTACAAGATCAATAAAGTAGACTTTTTTTTTTTTTTTTTTTTTTAGTTACAGACTGATGTTCTGACATCAGTTTCATTTAACTCTCTTGGAAAATATTCTCTTGGTAAATGAAGGGATACCTATTAAAAATGTAACTTGCTAATAATACAACCCAGATTCAGATTGTGTGTGTGTGTGTGTGTATGTGTGTGTGTGTATACACACACACATACACATAAAACCAATGGAAATCAGTACTTTGATGGTAGATTCTCAGTACAATTTTCCCAAAACGAGCATTAATTTTCCCAGGCAATGTAACCCCATGCATGTATACAGTAAGACTGGCCCTCATTTCCTAGGACATTCTCAAAAGTTACCACCTTCCCGAGAATGTCATTTGAGTTAGATATTAGGTTGCTTTTACGGCCCCCCAGTGGCTGCTTCTTCATTTATTTGAATGTAAAGCAATGTTAATGCTGCCCCAGGGATGCATAGAGTATGGTGCAATATTTCTCAAACTTACGTGTGCATACAAATCACCTGGGTATGTCGTTAAAACACAGATGTGGATTCAGAGGGTCTACAGAGGGGCATGAAATTACATATTTTTTAGTAAAGTCGTAGGAGATCTCCATGCTGCTGGTCAGTACTTGAATCACCCTTTCAGGAGCAAAACGGGCAAACTCATACCGAAGCAATGCTTCATTTTCACCACCACTTTATTGCTTATTAATGTGACTCTATATCAGTGTTTTCTTGCAATTACCGAAAGCCTTTTGACAGTCATGCGGATGCTGGTGCCAAAATGTTGCAGTTGCCTTTTCACGCCACAGTGAGACGATTCTTCCTGCTTTCCTTCCTTCTCCAGGTAGAAACAGCTAGAAATTTGTCAAGCATGCAACATTTTTCTGTCCGCCCTTGCTCTCCTTCACATCCTCTACTTCGTTTCTTTCACCAAGTGCCTTCTCCTGTTCCTTCTGTTTCCTTTATTTTCTTTCCCTCATTCATCCCTTGCCTTTCACCTTTTGTATCCCTGTCTGTGGTCATTTGTTTTATCATTTTCTTTCTTGCTTTTCCCTTTTCTCATTTTTCCTCCTTCCCACTAATGAACAACTATCTCTCCCAGGAAGTGACTGGACTCAAAATATAGGTCAGTGGTAGTTTGCATATGGATACATGGAGTTTTTGAAACACACACTTGCATTCCCACACTCTCCCATACTCACGTGTATGTGCACGCACGCACACACACACACACACACACAGAGTTCATGTCTCAATTCTGATTCTAACCCTATTTGAGAAGATTGCATAGCATACAAAAAGATAATTATAATTTAATCCAGCTAACGGAGAGAAAATACTGAAGGAGTAATTTTATTCTGAATTGGCTTTTCAGTTTTTTTTTAATACTAAGATTTACCTGTTGCTCTTCACTCCTAAGTACTGCAGGATGATTTCAATCTATCATAGTCCCTGTTCATTCTTCTTTTTCAGAATAAAAACAATCAATCGCCAGGAGTCTTAAAAATTATTCCATGTGTTGCCCCAGGGATGCATAGAGAGAGCATGGTGCAATATTTCTCAAACTTCAGTGTGCATAGTAATACACATCCCTCACACTGCTATAAGAACTGGGTAATTCTTAAAGGAAAAAGGTCTAATTGACTCACAGTTATTCATGGCTGGGGAAGTCTCAAAAAACAAACATGGCAGAAGGCAAAGGGGAAGTAAAGCATCTTCTTCACAAGATGACAGGAAGCAGAAGTGCTGAGGGAACCCGGAAGACATCATTATAAAACCATCAAATCACATGTGTAATCCCAGTACTTTGAAAGGCCCAGGCTGGCAGACCATGAAGTCAGGAAATCAGGACCATCCTGGCTAATGCAGTGAAACCCCGTTTCTATTAAAAATACAAAAAATTAGCTGGCTGCCATGGAGTTCAATTTATACATTTTCATTTGCGATAATTATCTTTAGCCTGGGTTTTGAAAATGATTGCAGAGTTCTTATCACACTTCCATATGTATGTTTAATTTTAGAAGCTTCTCATAGCTGCTTTGTAAGTGTGGCAGGCACCTAATAGTATCTACATGTCATATAGCTAGAATAGCATATGTATTATTATATGCTTAATACTGAAAGATCAGAAGGTGCAAGTGTTGACTAACAAAGCATTTCTAAGGAAAGATTTTGAGAAACCTAAAGTTCACACAATGGCAGAAACCTTTTGCAGCATAGGTGTTGCTGTTACTATGCATGGATACAAACAAATATCATCACAGCTGCATTATTAGCATTGACAGTTCAAGATCAATTTAATAAAAAGGGTGGAATGAAAAGTCCTTTTTAAAATATTCTCTAAACACCAGAGTTTAACTTGGTTGTCATTGCCTGAAGCAGAAGAGCAATTCAGATTTCTAACAGTGCAGTATGGCTCTTTGAAATACTCAGCCAGATTTTATTTTCATTCTTTCAAAAGAAATAACAAGTACATTATTGTGGACAAAAGAAAACCTTACACATCCTTTAACCCAATCTGATCACAAGGAAACATACATACAATCATAGATGAATGCAAACTTATTCAAATTTAAAGTTCCTGTGACTTTGCACAAAAGCCTCTAACTACACTATGATCTAGTTTTTAATCTAACAGAGAAGAGAAAAATTCTATTTCAACTGCTTGGTCTGCTTCTCAAGTGACTCTGCAAGAGGCCTTGACATTTCTGACCAATAATTTTGTAACCAAGATTCCAATATTTGAACATGAAATCTTGTTCTGTGTTTTCTAGCTTTTAAAAGATTTACAAGATCTATTTCAAAAAGATCATAAGCTTTATATCACCACATAATAATTTACCACACACATATTGGCTTGACACAACACATATTTATTATTTCCGAGGTTCTATGGGTCTGAAATCAGAGCATGACTTCTTGGCTGAGTGCTGTGTTAAAGTCTTACAAGACTGGAATCCAGGTGCAGGCCAGCCTGAGTGCTTTCTGCAGAGGCAGGCTCTCTTCCAAGCTCAGAGCATTGATGGAAAAATTCAGCTCCTTGCAGTTGTAGAACTGAGAATCTCTCTCTTGCTGGAAGCCACACCAGGTACTGTCTGCAGGTCCTACAGTATATCTGCTGTTCCTTGCTGTCTGGCCCTCTCAGGTATGGTAATCCTGATAGTGACATGCTATCAGCTTTGTGGTATAACACCTAATCAAGTAAATGATAACCTGTCACTTTTGTCATAAAAGTCAATCTAAGTATGATGATGACTATCACATCATCTTTACCATATTCTGGTGGTTGGAGACACAAAGGAGTGACTTACTGGTGGCCACTGAAGTGTGTGTACACTATAATTGGAGTAATTTTTATGTGCTGAAATTATTTAAAAAGTTATCCACAGTTTTGCTTCTTCACCTTTTTACTGAAGTAGAGAAGAATGGTGAATAATAAATGGAGGAGAGGCAAAATTTTTCACTGAAAAATTCAAATTTTATTCTCAATTTTAGATTTCAAATAATCCCTTTAGCATCATTTCTTCTGATGTTTTTGTCTCCTTTCTACGTTTATCTATCATTTACAAATTGCAGTTTTACAAAATGCCATTTTGCATATGTGCATTTATTTGTACAGAAATTGTTCTATTGTGTGCGTACCATTAAGTATAAGAAAATAATCTGGAAATGTGAAGGAAAGATGGTAAGATATATAGAGCCTCACCATTTACCTTACATATTTGTGGAGAATATGGGTACTAAACATATTCAAATAAATGCATACTCTATGGTTACATAGTGGGAAGTTTGTCTATCAATATGAAGCAAAAGTACTACAGGCAGAAAGGACAGAGTATTTTACAGAAGGTTGTAAGGAAAAAGCTCTTCAATCAGATAATACGGAAATGGAGACTTGAATTATCTACCTGAACTATAACGTATTGAAATAGTGTCCTTGAATGAGAACACAAATTATCTTCCTGAGGCAGAAGATATTTTACCATTTCAAGAAGTACCAACCTGGTTTTCATGGATAGAGTTAAATAAGTGAGGTAGCAATGCAGGCGGAGCGATGGGCAGCAGCTAAATAATGTGTGGTTTATTGGCTTTGGTTAGGTAATTTATATATTTTGAAAGTGAATAGAAGACTTGGGAATTTTTGAGTAAAGGAGTAAATTGGCATGCTTTGTGTGATTACAATGTTATTTGTGTTTTTATATGACCACTTTAATCTTCAGAAGCAAACTGGTAACATATAACCCACATGGGAAGCTATTTCAGTAAACAAGAAAATCACCCATTGTGCTTTAAAACAGAGATGTTTCCATTCAAAGGAAAATAGAGAGAAATTTCAATACACTTTGAAGATAAATTTGGCAGGAATTGCTCATATATTAAATGCTGAGTGTGACAGCTAAAGAGAAATGTCTTTGAGAATGTTTAGACTATAAGGAACTAGATGAATAATAATATTTGCCAATACAGGGAAGACTGTGAGATGTGCAGGTTTGGGAATAAAATGTATTTAGAAATCTGATAGCACACGTTAGCTGAAGATGCCTATACGCATTTAAAGTAAGATGTTAAACGTGCGATGGATCATCAGAATACAGAACCTACAGGAGGAAGAGAACCTGGGGTGCACGTTAGGAAAACAGCAATATAGGAATAGCTGTAAATAAACAGGACACTGCTGCGACTGAGCCCGGGCATTTCAACACCGAAAGTTCTGGAACGAAAACCAGCAAGGATGCCTAGAAATGGTATCCAGTGAGGCAGGGTGAGAATTGTAAAAGTTTAGTGTTTATGATGTGAAGAAATGAAAACTTTTTCAGAAGGAGGTAATCATTTACTTCACCCATCTTTTTATGTGCTATGGACTCAATTTTGGGGACTTTTAGATTTCGTGGGAATATATTTTTTTTGTAACATCAGAGACATGCTCCCGATGTTAGTAAATTAATAGACAAAGATACCAGGTCTCTGTTCCACAGAGCAAATAATGCACTTAAGGGTATTAAATGTATCATTCAATAGACCTGCAGGCATTCCATGTCGTTAAAATCATATTAATATGTATATGGGCTGATAACCTAACTTCATTTTATGGCTAAACATAGTTATTTCTCAGTTGTTATATACATGGACTTTCCAGAAATCCAACAAGCTTAAAAATGAAAAAAATAAATCTAAGCAAACCTGCTGTTTTTATCTGGGGTCATAGTACCGACTCTCTAGGTATTAAAAAAAAGTGCCCTTCAACATCATTTAATGAAATAAAAAAGTAAAATGGGATGTGAAGAAATGCTCTTCCAGTGATAAAAACTAGAAAGAACAGACGTGTTCACCAAAATTCTATTCTTTAGAGGTTTAATTTATACGAAGGTCCAATATACTGTAAAAAGCAAAGGTGCTTCACTGGGTTCAACGGCAAAGAATCAAAATAGAAAACCTGATACTTTCCGTAGGTAGTCATGAAAAGTTTAATTATTTACTTAATATCACATGAACGATCAGGTTGAAAATTTGTGTTCTTGGGTTATCCAATACTCTACTTTTCCATTAACTGTTAGTGATTTGGATGAATATTTATTAGATTACTTTACTCAATAAAATTATTTTATGTAATTATCTATTTACCAGTTGAGAATGAACAGTTATTGTATTCTTATTGTGATGTCACACTCAGAATGATTTATTCCGTTTAACTTTCTGATTTTAAAACGAATGTAAACAAATTTAAAATATAATTAATCATTAGAGAAATGCAAATCAAACTACTATGAGATACGAGATACCATCTCACATTAGTCAAAATAAATGCTATTTAAAAGATTTAAAAAAACAACAGATGCTGGCAAGGTTGCAGAGAAAAGAAACACTTATTCACTGTTGGTAGGAGTGTAATTCGTTTAGCCAGTGTGGTGTTTTCCTAGAGACCTAAAGACAAAAACACCATTTGACCCAGCAATCCCGTTACTGGTCTCTACCCAAAGGAATATAAACCATTCTGTTATAAAGATACATACACATGTATGTTCATTACAGCACAATTTACAATGTCAAAGACATGGAATCAACCTAAATGCCCAATGGTGGACTGGACAAAGCAAACGTGTTATTTATACATCACAGAATACTACACAGCCGTAGAAAGGAATGAGATCATGTTCTTTGCAATAACATGGATGCCACTGGAGGCCATTATCCTCAGGACACTAATGCAGGAACGGAAAACCCAAGTAACACATGTTCTGACTTACTAGCGGGAGAAAATGTTGAAAACATGGACACAACAAGGAGAACAACAATTCTGGGCCTGACAGAATGTGGAGGGTGGGAGGAGGGAGAAGAGAAGAAAAAAGTAACTATTAGATACGAGGCTTAATATCTGCATAATGAAATAATGGGTACATCAAACCCCCGTGACACCAGTTTACCTGTATAACAAACCTGCCCACGTACCGCTAAATCTAAAATAAAGGTTTGAAAAATAATAAATTTAAATATAAAAACAAAAAGAATATGAAAGCATAAATTGTACACTTAAAACTGAGTTCAGGGCTCACGCCTGTAATATCTGCACTTTGGGAGGCTGAAGCAGGCAGATCACGAGCTCAGGAGTTTGAGACCGACCTGACCAACACGGAGAAACCCCCTCTCTACTAAAAATACAAAATTACCTGGTGTGGTGGCATGTGCCTGTAATCCCAGGTACTTAGGAATCTGAAGCAGGAGAATCACTTGAACCCAGGAGGCACAGGTTGCAGTGAGCCCAGATCGCGCCATTACACTCCAGCCTGTGCAACAAGAACGAAACTCCGTCTCAAACAAAACAAAACAAACAAAACAACAACAACCAAAATTGAATTTTGTATTTTCATATAAGAAATAGTGTAAGAACTGGTCACTTGAATCATCTTCAATAATTTCCCCTAGTGCCTGAGGGGAAATTCCCTTTATGGAAACTGCACATGCATATTCACAAAATACTGATAAGGTCGATTATGTAAGGCATACCTGTAATGGACACAGAAGTTTGGTATCTATGTGCTATAACACACATTGCATATATCATTAGTGTATAAAATCTCCAACTAGGGATTTTTTTTTTTTTTTTTGCTATTAAAATGAGGGAAAGTTTACTGTAAGCTAAACCTTGAACCTAGCTGCACAGGCAGGACTCTGGGAAAACTCCTAGCCAGTCCCAAGGAAGGAATTTGTAGCTAATAGCTTCGTGGGCTTTTGGTGCTGATTCTTTGGAGAGTGAGGAAGTTGTGAAAACATTAGGTGCTGATGGACAAGGGTGTAGAGCCCACTGGGCTTCATACAGGGGGACAAGGCAGCGGCCTCCTGTCTTACTTATCCTGCCTCAGTTACACACTTAGAATGTATCGTGGTCAAGTCAGGGTATTTAGGATATCCATCACCTGGAGTATTTATAATATAGAGATTATAATTAATATAAATTTCGAATACAGACATTATATAAATATTCAAGGTGATGAATATTCTTTCTTTTAGTTCCCCCGCCCCTCAACACGCACATTGCTAGTCTCTGGTGACTATTATTGTACATTCCACCTCAATGAAACCAACTTTTAACCTCCCACATATGAGTGAAAAAATGTAGTGTCTTCATATTATACATTATCCATGTCTTAGGAGTGATTTCAAATCAATCTATGTAAACAAGAAAGCACAATAGTCCCACCCTTTTTTGTAATTTACTTTTATATAGCAAATAGAAGAAAGATGAAAATAGCCTTCTTGGCTGAAGCTGCCAATTAACTACTATTGAAAAGAGGAAATCTTAAGATTCTAGGATTACACTTAAAGACTACTGCTGTCTACTGGAGTGTTTATAATATTTTATGAATTTAAAGTCTAAATTTAGATACTTAGAACTGAGAATCTTAGCTTTTGCCTCCTAACTAAACAAGAATAGAATATATGCCATCCATTTATTAATCATGATTATGAGACTCAGTAGATACATAAGATATTGCTCCCAATACAATCAGTTGTCTAAAAGGAAAAAAATGCATTTTCAAGCAGTAAATGTTCACTGTAGTAGAATAAAATATTGCAAAAAAAGGTTTTTTTGCTAATATGAAGAAAAGGACTGAATTATAACTGTGAATGAAAGCTAAGAAGCATTTTAATTAATTGCCAGAGAAAAATTGATAAATTTATAGTAAACCAACAGTAGAATGTTTGAAATAAATATTGTATTTATAAGTTTGATATAAATTGTTATATAACAAAAATATGATGAAAAGTATCTAAAATAAATATATGCATAATATGTATGTTAAAATATCTACGTTTTATGACAAAGCAAGACATACTGTCATATATAAATATTTGTGTGTCCTAGAAAATCTTCAATCTTTCTAAATTTTTGATGTAGGCATTTAATACTATTTTAGGCATTTATCTACATGCCTAAAATTTAGGCAAACTTCCATCTTAGCACTGTTTTTACTGTATCTCAGAGGTTTTGGTATGCTCTATCTTGATTTTCACTCATTTTCAAAAAAAATTATTTTTTTGTCTTTATTTCATCATTAGCCCAAAGATCATTCAGAAGCAAATTATTTAAGCTCCATGTATTTTAGTATAGCTTTGATAGTTAATTTTGGAATTTATTTCTAGTTTTATTCCACTGTGGTCTTAGAAGATACTTGATATGATTTTGATTTTTAAAAAATGTATTAAGACTTGTTTTGTAGTCTTCCATGTGGTCCATCTCAGAGAATGTTCCATGCACAGATGATAAGCATCAATATTTTGCAGTTGTTTAGTAGACTGTTCTGTAAATGTCAGTTAGGTCCATTTGGTTGAAAATCTAATATAAGTCCAGTGTTTCTTGATATTCTGCTGTCTCAATTATCTGCCTAGTGTTGTTAGTCCTGTATTGAAGTCGTTAATATTACTGTATCAGTTTTTATCTCTTTTTCTTAGGGGTATTAGTATTTGTTTTATGAATCTCGGTGCTCTGGTGTTGGATTCCTCTTTCTCTCTCTGTGTGTACATGTATACATATATAGAGAATGTGTATATGTACACACAGATAAATATATTACATCACTCTCTGTGTGTACATATACACGTAAAGAATGTATGTATTATATATACATTTTTCATCTTTATTTCACATATAATATATATGTTGAATGTATATATATTATATATACATTCTGTAAGTATAAATATATATGTATAATGTATAC
>CM052661.1:101527977-101571622 GCA_028533165.1 Leontopithecus rosalia
TACAGAATGTATTATACAAAAATGTATATATATTATATATACATTTATATAGGTATACATATATATTATCTAATATATAACACATATAAATAATATATAAATACATATATATTATATACTATATATTTATATAGTATATACACTATATATTATACATAATATGGAATATATAGTGTATTACATATAGTATATACTATACATATTATATACTATATTATGTATAGTATATAATATGTACATTTGTATATAATATATATTATATACATTTATATGTTATATATGTATATAATGTATACATTTGTATATAATATGTATTATATACATTTGTATATGTATTTATACTTATATATACATAATTTTTAATATATATAGTATATGTATATAAATTATGTATCTGTCTTTTATATCTTTATATATGTATATCCTATCTTCTATATATCTTCTATATTTACTAAGTCCCATATCATGAACATATTATATATGATTATATCTTCTTGATGAATTGATTCTTTATTATTATATAATGAACTTCATTGCCTTTTATTTAGTGATGTTGAAGTCTGTTTTATCTGATATAAGTACATATATGTCTGTTTGTTTTGGTTTCTATTTGCATGAAATATTTTTCTCCTTGCTTTTACCTTTAATATGTAAGTGTCTTTATTAGTTGGGTAGGTTTCTTCTAAGAAGCATATGGTGAGATCAAGGTTTATTTTAATTTTAATTATTAATTTTTGGGTTCATAGAGGTGCATGTATTTCTAAGGTACATGAGATGTTTTGACACAGGCAGGCAAGGCATAATCATCACATCATGAGAAAGCAGGTACTCATCCCTTCAAGCATTTATTCTTTCTGTAACAATCAATCTAGTTTTACTCTTTTAGATATTTAAATGTACAATTATATTATTTTTGATATGATCACCCTAATGTACTATCAAACTGTAGTACTTACTAAGTCTTTATTTTTGTACCTATTAAATAAATCCACTTATTTTCAATCCCCCAGTAACTTCCCAGCCTCTAATACCATCCTACTACTCTCCATGTCCAATTGGCTTAATTTTTAGACCTAGAATAAGTGAGAGCATGTGATATTTGTCTTTCTGGGCCTTCACTTAACATTATAATCTCCAGTTCCATCTATGTTGTTGTAAATGAAAGAATCTCATTCTTTTATATGGCTGCCATTTTGTTATTTGTTTTCTGCTGATTTTCTGTTCTTCTCTTCCTTCTTTCCTTCCTTCCCTCCTTCCTTCCCTCCTTCCCTCCCTTCCTCCTTCCCTACTTCCCTCCCTCCCTCCCTCCCTCCCTTCCTTCCTTCATTTATTTTAGTGAAGGTGATTTTCTCTGGTGATATAATTCAGTTTCTTGTTTTTCATTTTGTCTGTATCCATTGTATATTTTTTGATTTGAGGTTACCATGAGGCTTATGAATACTATCTTATAAACCATTATTGTAAGTGGATATAATAACTTAACACTTTACAGAAACAAACAAGAAAGTAAAATGAACAAAAGTAACAATCTAGACATTAACTTTGCCCCTTACTTTTTAGGATTTTGCTGTTTCTATTTCTATCTCATTGTACTGTGTATGTCTTGCAAACTTGTAGATGCTGGTTTTGATTGTTTAATCTTTCCGTCTTTTGACTTAGTATAAGAGTACACACCACAGTTAAAGTGTTACAACATTGTGTATTTTCATGTATATTTTCTATTAACAGTGAACTTTATACTATCAGATGACCACTTATTGCTCATTACCATTCTTTTCTTTCTGGTTGAAGCATTCCCTTTAGCATTTATTGCAGGACAGGTCTGGTATTGATGAAATCCCTCAGATATTTTTTAACTGGAAAAGTATTTTTCCTTCATGTTTGAGAGATATTTTTGGAAGATAAATATTCTGGGTAAAAGTTTTACTCCTTCAGCATTTTAAATATGTCATGCCACTCTTTCTGGCCTGTAAGCTTTCCACTGAAAAGTCTGTAGCCAGAAGTATTGGAGCTCCTCTGTACGTTACTTGTTTCTTTTATCTTACTAGTTTTAGGATCATTCATTTATCTTTCATCTTTAGGAGTTTGATTATTAAAGGCCTCGAGGTCATCTCTGTGACAAATCTGCTCTGTGTTCTATAACCTTCTTGTACATGGATATTGATATCTTTCTCTAGGTTTGATAAGCTCTGTTACTCCTTTGAACAAACTTCCTACCCCTATTTTTTTCTCTATCTCTTCTTTAGAGCCATGAGCTCTTAGATTTCCCCTTTTGAGGGTATTTTCTAGATCCTGTAGGTGTGCTTTATTGCTTTTTATACTTTTTTCTTTCGTGTCCCCTGGCCATGTATTTTCAAATAGACTAACCTAAGGCTCATCAATTATCTCTTCTGCGTAATCAATTCTGCCTTAAAAGTCTCTTGATGCATTCTTGAGTGTGCCAATAGCATTTTTCAGCCTCAGAACTTCTTTTTAAAAATTATTTATTTATTTATTTATTATTTTATTAGTTATATATTTATTGAGATGGAGTCTTGCTCTGTTACCCAGGCTGGAGTGCAGTGGTGTGATCTTGGCTCACTGCAACCTTAGCCTCCCAGGTTCAAGCGATTCTCCCACCTCAGCTTCCCAAGTAGTTGAGATTACAGTCATGCCCACCACATCCAGCTAATTTTTGTATGTTTAGTTAAGACAGGGTTTCTCCATATTGGCCAGGCTGGTCTCAAACTCCCGACTTCAAGTGATCTTCTTGCCTTGGACTCCCAAAGTCCTGGGATCACACTCTTGAGCCACCAGGCCCAGCCCAGCTCCAGAACATCTGCTTGATTCTTTTTAATTATTGTAATCTCTGCATTAAATTTATCTGATAGACTTCTGAATGATTTCTCTGTGTTGTCATGTATTTCTTTTAATTTCCTCAAAACAGCGATTTCAGGTTCTCTGTCTGAAATATAATATATTTATTTTTCTCCAGGATTGGTTCCTGATGTCTTCTTTAGTTCATTTGGTGAAATCATGTTTTTCTTAATTTTCTTGACACGTATAGATTTTGGTCCATGTCTGGGCATTGAAGAGTAAGGTATTCATTTTAGTCTTCACCATCTGGGCTTGTTTGTACCTGTCCTTCTTGAAAACTTTTCAGATATTTTAAAGAAGTTGGGTTTTGTGATCTAAGCTGTATATTCATTATACAGTCATATAATCATGGCAGAGACAGGGAGGAGCAAACCATGTCTTACATGATAGCAGGAGGCAAGGAGAGCTTATGCAGGGATACTCTTCATTACAAACACTATCAGATCTTGTGAGACTTATTTGCTATTATAAGAACAGCATGGGAAAGACCCCGTCCCATGTTTCAGTTACCTCCCACTGGGTCCCTCCCACAACACATAGGAATTATGGGAGCTACAAGAGGAGATTTGGGTGGGGACACAGAGACACATCATACCACTCTCCTTCCCCCAACACAGAAATACTCTGCATCCTGCCACTGCTGTTGGTGGTGGTGCTGGTGTCACGATTCAAGGCTGTTTTTTCTACCTCTTCCTTGTCTCTTTCAGTGATATGAAGTTAAAACTAGGTACTGTGGGTGCTCATTTAATTTTTGGTTCTCATGAAAGTCCTTTTTTATGTACATAGTTGTTAAGTTGGTGTCCTTGCAGGATAGATATCAGTGGAGTCTTCTACTCCGCCAACTTGCTCCACCCTTCTCCTGGATCAGGATTTTAAAAGGCTGTAATAGTTCACAGCTATTTTTTCAAAACATATTTTCAGCATCTTGTTTTCCTGTAAAACTATATGGAAGCCATAACATATAATAAATTCAAGTGTAAACTCACTGAGTTGGAGTTTCCTGAAAATATGTGAGTGGAGATGTCCAATGATCAACCAGAAATATCATAGGTCAGAAGTATTGTAGATCTTAGGAACATAGGTAGACGTGAGTTTCTTCAATGCAACTGTGGTTTGATACCTGGATATTTGAATGACTTGGGGCATTTATTAGAATGATATCAAATATAGGGAATGTGTAAAGAAATAAAAATAACAATAATAGAAGAATAAAACAACTATGTAAAGGAAATGTAATAAATAAAATATTCATATAGTTGAGAAATAACACGAACGAGAAGGTTATAGAAACCATTTAACATATAGGTGAAGATGGAAGCAATAGAGCCTTAATGCCCACGAATAAATTGAGAATTTGAAACTGGTCTATGCTGAGTCATTCACTGATAACATTTCCTATGACAGATTTAACAGATGATGAAGATGTATGATTAGAAATTCTGGTAAGTAAAATATACGACAGTAGAAGATAATCAGTGAAAACAACATGGGCTTTATAATAAAAAATATTTGCGACAAAGTTTCAACTTGTTTAGAAATACATTTAGACCTCTCATTTAAAATGAGAGATTATGAGAGCCCAGTGTTTTAGGCATTTTATCAGCTATTAGGAGGGAATCTATTTCACATACCAACAGACACAAAAGACACATGGTACAGAACAGAATCCAAAAATAGAAACAAACCTTCTCTTCAATGCATGATTAAGACACCATTCCAAATCACTGTGACAAAGATACGCTCTTCTATCGCCAGTGACGGTACAACTTAAACGCTTTGGTAAAAATAGATATGGATCCACACCTATACTGTACAGCAGGACACATACAAAAGATTCAAACATTTTGATGAGAAATTGAAACAAGAGAGAACTGGATAAAAATGTAGTAGAGGTTAGAGGTATTTTTAAAAAACGTTTGTAGGCTCTTTGTCATAAAATGCTGAGTGTTGCTGTTCTATCTACCAGAAATTAAAAAAAAATTATGGCACACTAAAAAATACCATAAACAAAAGTAAAATAAAAATTAAAAACTGGAAAATATTTACAACTAATATAAAATTGTATTTCGTCTTTTTAAGAAGCTCCTTGAAATGAATATGGAGAAAACCCAAACTAAAATAAAGACCAACAAATCTTTACAGTGAAAAGCATCTGCATACATTTAATAAAACACATTTTGAAAAGTGCAAACTTACTGGTAATAAGAATGATTATACTATAAATGGGATGCAAATACTGTTCAAAAACTTGAATACACTTCATGTTGGTCAGGCCTCACATGAGCAGTATCTTACTAGCATCACCAATACGGTATGATACAATCTCGTGGAATAATACTTTGGGATACCTACAACAATTATAAATGAAGATTTTCATTGCTTTTTAAAATGTAGAGAGTTGCAAAGAACAGTAATCAAATACCAATAATGAGAAGAAGACAGATTGTTCTTTTTCTCATTTCTTTGCAGCAGCAATCCAACCCCTTTTTTGCTATTTGGACACAATCCTTAAGCTGCCTCGGTAGGATTATGTCTGAAGTGTTACATGGGGTGTTTTTAATATTTTGACTGTCCTTCTTTCACATATTCCCAAAACTAAGAGTTCGGGCTTTGCATACATGTCTGTCACTCTTATTGAAGCATGATCTGAGCATATTAGCACATTTTTATCCCTTCAATTATAAAATAGAGAGAAAAATGAATTAGGTAAGTGAAAAATCAAGGCAAAATAAAGTATCTGAGAATAGTCTGTTTAAATAGAACAAGATAAGTATTTTCAGGCAAACTTAGATTTCTTAAAGAAAATCTTTAGTGTAATGAATGAAACATTGCAAATTTACCCTGACTTTATAAAATAAGTTATATTATATATCAGAGTTCAACTTCCTTTTCATTTCTTGGTGAAGGGAAAAATACTGTAGTACTATTTTCTTCACTGTGCTTTTGTATTTCTATATTATTGACTTTTTATTTGATATAAACAGTAAGACACAACAGGCATATAATTGCTAAATATTTTTTTTTGCAAAAGAATGAGTGGTTTTTACGATGCCAGAAGTGCAATATTTGTTACAACTGTTGAAATACCTTATCTCTTTAAAAAAAAACAGAAATGTTATGTTACAAGAAGAATAAAAGTAGTTTAATGTCTGAAATATTTCCCACCAAATATACCACAGCACACATAACATTTGAAGTAGCTTTTTCTCTTTTGTACTGTGGAATCACTGGTAAATTGCACGCTCTGAGGCCATTTTTATCCTACCAGAAAGCTTTCAATGATGGTCTGCAACTTCTGAAGCCCATAACTAAAGTAACTTTTCCTTTGACCAGCAAATGACCCTTAGCATCTAAACGCTGCTCCCAAAAAGAAGATAGAGCCAGAAAATTCTTTTGATTGCTCTGCAGCAGCCATATTAAAAGCGAAAGACCACAACAACAACAAAGGTTTTTTTTTTTTTCGAATGCCTTGCAGCTAAACAGAATTTTTGCAGGTAAGTTTTGGAAACAAAGGGAATATATCTTACCATTTCTCTTATTTTCTTTGGATTAATCATAAAGTTAATCAGACATCAAGATAGAAATATCTCTGAGTTAAATCACTAATACTTTTAAATGTTTTATTTTGATTTGGCAAAGTGTATCTATTTATGGGTTATATTGTGATGTTGTGACAGGTGGAGTAATAAAATCAAACTCGTGTTTGTCTCCAGTATTTGTTGTGGTCAGAAACATTTTGCTCAATTTAACTGTTAGCATAAAAAGGATCAAATATTTTTCACTGTTTTATTTTTTTCATTCAAGCCATGGAATGAAAGCAATGTTTCTTGATGAAAAACAAAAAATCGCATCAATTAGAAAGCTATCCCCTCCATGCAACAGAACATCTTTCCCAAACCGTCATACTGCTTAAGGAAATTCGATGATCTCCTATGGAACGATGTCCGGGGGATGTGAGAGACCAAGTGCACTGCTTCACGGAGCCCTTTCCTTGTGACTCCTGCATTTTTCTGCTGCTCTCTGCCTTGCATGTTGTATGTCCTGGTCCTCATTCAGATATGATATAGCTGCATGTTTCCAGGTATTAATTCCTAAGCCTAAAGTACAGGAAGTTTACTAGGCATGGTGAGGCTTTTAGGAAAAATTTAAAGTTTGGTGTCCTGATGTTGGAGAAACAAAAGCACATTTTTTTTTTTTTCACAGAATCCTACCAGGTGGACACACTGTTGTCTTCTTGGCCAGAATTGAGGTGCAACAACATTCATATGCCACCTCCTGGTAAGAAAATGGAATTTCTTTGATGGACGACATTCATGATGTCTCTCTGGGCTCACAAAACCCATTTTATATCTAGAGTCAAACTGGTCTGTGACGTGCATACCTGAATCCCTTTATTTTTCTTTTAATAAAAGAGAGGGAAAATATAAGTTGGGCAGGCCTCTGACTTTTCACAAATGAAAAATCTCTTTACTTAAGTAAAGAGATTAAAACATTAAAAATATAATGGAAACATTAAAAAATAGAATAAATACTGTCTGGCCTGGCGCAGTGGCTCACACTTGTAATCCCAGCACTTTGGCAGGTGGAGGTGGGCAGATCACTTGAGGTCAGAAGTTCAACACCAGCCTGGCCAACATGACGAAAGCCCATCTCTACTAAAAATACAAAAATTAGCCTGGTATGGTAGTGCATGCCTGTAATTCCAGCTACTTGATAGTCTGAGGCATGAGAATCACATGAACCTGGGAAGCAGAGTTTGCAATGAGCTGTGATCACATCACTGCATTCCAGCCCGGGTGACAGAGTTAGACTAATATTATATATATATATAATATTATATGTAATATGTATACAATGTTGCCCTAAGCTCAATAGCTAAGATAAGAATCACTATTAAATTACTGCTAAAAGCAATGTTGGAGTGATAAAATTATAGGAAGGTTCTAAAAGAGAATTAAATGTGATGAGATGATTTCTTTGTACTGACATAGTATTTCAAAACTTATTTTGAATGCTCAAATATATTTAATTGATATTCAACTTAAAAGCACACTTCATCCCTCCTGTTTCCATTGCATTACTTTATTTTTCAGCACAGTACTTATAAATGCCACACATTTTTGTCAGTGTATGTTTAACGTCAGTTTTCACCCCAAACTTAACATCTAAGCTTTAATATCTGCTGCATACTAATAGAGGGTAGGCACTCAATAAATACTATTAATTGGGAATTGAATTTGTTCTGTGCAATTGAGATTATACTATGACAATTTATCTGATAAGTGCTTTTAGGTTTCCAGTTAAAAACCTGGAAAAATGCACATATGTGTGTGATCATATTTGAGTTTGAATATATACAAACTATGAACATTTTACATTAGTAAAAATAGTTCATATGATACATATATACATGTATATAATATCTTGCATATATAACATTCATTTTTTCAGCCATTACTAACTATTTCATCATATGACTTCATGGTAATAGGTTGTCACCACATTTAAAATTGAATAAATGGATTAAACAGCAGATTAGGAAAAACTGAGAAATTAATTAAGTAGATGATAGATTCATACAATTTTCTTAAAGTAACTCATACAGAGAAAGGATATTTGCAAGAATAACAACAACCAAAAACCCTTAAAAGACATAGGGGATGAAATGAGAAGTTACAGCATGCAAATAATCAGAAGTCAAGGGAAACCTGAATAAAGCAGATCAAGATGACAGTAACTCCAGCGATAAGGGCTAAACATTTTCTTGAGGCAAAGAAAGTTAGGAATTTACTAAACAAGAATGAATTATATCAAGTAGGTTCATATAAAGAAGCTCATTACATTATGTATTTTTCACCCAATAATTCCATTTTGGAAAGGATTTTAAAAAATCATTTCATGACCATGTAGATAGCGAGTGTCAGCTTGCCCCAAGCCAGTGGTCATAGTGAAGTCCATTGATTCTGGTTCATTGTCCTATCTGGTGATTATGCTTCCCTAAATTTAGCCCGCTAAGTACAAAGTCAATGATACAGGAGTTTGTTTGCTTTTTTTCTTTTTTTATTTCTTCCTTCTTTCTAGAAGCCTCAACGTGGAGATAGTTTTCTTGTTTGCTTGCATTAATTTAGTGAGAAATCTAGAAAACATAAACTAATGATAATAATGGTGTGTGCTCTCTCAGATTATGTTTTCCAGCAGTTTCTTCTTGGGTGCTGTAGGTTGTGTAAATGAAATATTAGAGATATCTGCTCTTTTGCCTTTGGCCTCCCTGTCTATTTTGTTTTCTTCTCAGATGAAGTAGAGATTCATTACCAATTGGGTTCTTCAAAAACCTTTCTGTCACTCTCTTCAGATAGTGCATGTTGCCTGAGATATGGAGAGATACATATGCACATGCAGAATTCTCTCTCAAATGAATCCACATTTCACCACAATATATTTGGCATATGATATGTGCTTTGGGATCTAGATTCTATTTTAATTAAGTGTGAATTTTTGAATGACTTAATTATTGCCTTCCTGTGGTATGGCATTTTTAACTTTAACTTGGGCAGGTTTTACAAGAAGCTAATGATACTAATTTAGATCGATGCAATTAATGGCTTACTAAAAGAGCAAATCTTTAAAAAACATCTGATTTATTTGCCAATATTAATGAGAAAGGTAAGCATTTTAGCACAATGCTCGCTCATTTTCTCTCCTGTGCTTCCCATATAGCACATCCATGTATGTTTTCGTGTAACCATCTGTTTTAGAATCCATTTGAGTCCACATGACACCTATTACGTAGATTTATAAGACAGGTAATATTTAGCCAAATTAGCAATCAGAATGCCTGAATGTTTTAACATCATTTATAATTAACTGCTGGGTGTAATAACAAATAGGAACAGCAGCTGCAACAAAACTCCGATTAGGCAGTCAGCATGGGGAATAACTCAGATTAATGGAAGGCCCCAAACTCATCTTCAAGCCATGGAATAACATCTCAATAATTACTCAACTAGACCGCTGCACACTAACATCCTGAAGTTCAGCAGAGGGAGAAAATACTTCTGAAAAAGATGCTTCTTCCAGAGTTAATCTCAACACCTCTTGGAAATGTAGGATGAGATTTAAACTGGAATTGTATTTATGTCTAGCTTAATTCCAAAATTCACAAGACTGTGGAAACAAGGAAGTGAACAACAGTTGCCAGGACCTACTTGAGGGTGGAGGGTGAGAGGAAGATGAGGATTGAAAAACTATCTATTGTATGCTGTGCTGATTACCTAGGTGATAAAATAATCTGCACACCAAACTGCTGTGACAGGCAGTTTACCAATATAACCTACATGCAGAGGTATACTGAACCTTTAATTTCAGGTATACTGAACCTAAAAGAAAATAATTTGCCAATTACTATAAACCTAAACAGGTACTCCTGGCCCTAAAATAAAAGTGAAAAATATGAAAGAAACAAAATCCATAGTACAAACATTTAATTAGGGTAGTTCTGAAATATTTCCAGCTCTCTCTCTTTTTTTCAATTCAATCATCATTCAGTGATATTTTTAGATCATCGAATCTGTGATCATTATGTGTTTCTACTGCTCAAATGGTTTTCCCTTTACCTTCGCATTGACTTGGAGAAATTCTTCTCTGATACTTCATGGCTTGACAAAATTGTCAAAGACAATAAAAATATTCGATAATATTTTTAGATAATTGAATGATGATACAATCCTGTTACTAAAAAAACCAAAGCAAAGCAAAAAGATACATTGTACTCTGGATACAGTGTACAGTTATCTAACTGAAATACTTTCTCATAGGAGGAAATTGAAGCTCAGAAATAAATACATTGCCTTATGAGGTTATTCAGAAGTTAGTAGCAGAGCTGGGATACATTTGTGCTTTTCAAAGTACTTCCTCTGGCTTTTTATTTTTTTATTATTTTATTATTATTTTTTTAATTTTTATTTTTATTGCATTTTTAGGTTTTGGGGTACATGTGCAGAACATGCAAGATAGTTACATAGGTACACACGTGGCAGTGTGTTTTGCTGCCTCTGGCTTTTTAATAATGATTTCGATTTACTTTTCTGAAACAATAAATTTATTTATTTATTTATTTATTTATTTATTTATTTATTTATTTTGAGACGGAGTTTCGCTCTTGTTACCCGGTGGCGCAATCTCGGCTCACCGCAACCTCCGCCTCCTGGGTTCAGGCAATTCTCCTGCCTCAGCCTCCTGAGTAGCTGGGACTATAGGCACGTGCCACCGTGCCCAGCTCATTTTTTGTATTTTTAGTAGAGATGGGGTTTCACCATATTGACCAGGATGGTCTTGATCTCTTGACCTCGTGATCCACCCGCCTTGGTCTCCCAAAGTGCTGGGATTACAGGCGTGAGCCACTGCACCAGGCGAAACAATAAATTCATAGTAGTCGAATTTAAGTTATAATAGAAAAAACTTTTTTCAATATTACAAGTAATAAAAATCACTAGTAACAGTAGCGATAATGTTAATAGAAGGCATTGAATTTTATATTGCTTTTACATTTTACAAGTCATTTTAGTAAGCATTTAATGCACCGTTTAAGCCTGATGACAACCTTTTAGGTTGATAATCTATCTCGTTTACGTCCACAAAGTAACACAGTATTGAAGTTATTAAAAAATTAGTTTAAATTCCCTGTCCAAGACGGGAAGGATTCAAATCAACATCATGTGGAGGAATCGTCCAATTTTCTCTTCATATTTTTTGGAATTAGCAGTTTTGAAGTGCTGTGAGGAAAAATTCAGTGTTTCAGAAGTTGTGACTGACAGGCATGGTAGTGTCATTATGTGTGTCCAGTCCCCAAACTGTTTTCCCCTTACCTCCTCATTGGCTTAGCGGAATTATTCTCTGATACTCATGGGCTTGACACAATTGTCACTGACATTGACAGTTGTTTCAGTTATGACTCTTTCGAATACAAAAGACAAAGGTCTATCTAAAACTACTAAGTAGAATGATCATTTATTGATTTAGGTTAAAACAGTTTTTATTGTACTTTAGGTTTTGGGGTACACGTGCAGATCATGCAGGATTGTTGCATAGGTGCACACAAGGCAATGAGGTTTGCTGCCTCCATCCCCTGTCACCCACATCCGGCTTTTCTCCCCATGTCATAGGTGCATTGGGCCCTAAAATATATAAAATTTATTTCTTCTCCTTTTTCATTTGTCTCTTTAAGTCTCCATGTGTGTTCATTTTCTTCTGAGTTTATATTTGGTGGTACGATGGTTGAAACAGAAACACTTTATAACATAATCCCAGGATGTTTCTACTGGGGGACAATACTTGCCTGCTTTTCAGAAGTCGTGTTATGTCTGAGTCATGGTTTCACCTTCTCTGTCCTAAACTATTAGAGGGGCCAAAAATATGGAAATTGTTTGCAACAATTAGGATTGATGCCTGGAGCTTCAGTTTGGTCCATCATATTTGGTACACGCTGCCTGAAAGTGTGAGTGGAGTGATGTCACAAACTAATTAAACGGGATGGCCTTGTTTTGCTAAAAATCTTGCATACATACAGGAGGTGTGAAAACAACAATAATAGAGCAGCTTACGCCTGTCATGTGCTCATTATTTCTAGATACTGATGTAAGCACATTACATAAGTAAATTTAAGTAATGCAACTCGGTAGGTTTTTATTTTTAACTCCTCTTTCACAGATTGAGACATTGAAAGATAGAAAATGTAAGTAACTTTCTCAAGATGGCATATCTAAGATAAGATAGAGTGCAGCTCCAATCTCAGATGTCTATTTGAAGACTTTATTCGTAACCATAATCTTACAATGCCTTTCTAGAGTGGAAAAACACACAATCTTAGTAAATGAAAGATGCAACGAATTAATTAACTAAATAACTAAATATGTAAATAGAGAAAGAAAAAAATACACATTAAATATTTTAAAAGATTAAGTAACCATCAAATGAAAATGTATGTCAAATCTGAAATGAAAATGATACTCAAAATATAAATATCATACATAAAAATGGTAACATCAATACTGATCTTACAGACACTAAAGATATGACAGAAATTTTACCACTTGGCATCAGCAAGGAAGAAGGAGAGTTTCTGATGATTTCTGTTTGTAGACATATTATAGAAGATGTTTTAACAAGTACAATAAGAAAAAAAATAACCATATAAAATGCCAAAACCGCAAATTATCATTTGTATCAGATAACATAATTTTGTAAGAAAAGAAGTATATTATGAATCATTTAAAAAATAATAGTAACTTAGCAGTAAATTAAATGAGTAAAATAAATTAAAATATAAACATATATACATATTATAGTAATTTACCCCATTAGAGAAATAAAATAATATTTATATTATGTGTGGAAATCCTCTTCAATCAAACCCTGTGTCTGTTTTTATGGAAAGTACATTAAAAACTTGGTCGTAAAACACTTATAGACGTAAAAGAGTTGAAGAGTGTAAAAGAGTATTCAACTAAAACAATCTTTAAAAAGGGAAACGACATAGAATTTTTTTATATTATACAATAAGGTAATAGAAAGCTATAGAATATTGTATAGTGAAATATAGACATAGTAATATTTCAATTAAATAGAATAGAGTGGCCGGGCGTGGTGGCTCATGCCTGTAATCCCAGCACTTCGGGAGGCCGAGGTGGGTGGATCATGAGGTCAAAAGATCTATACCATCCTGGTCGAAATGGTGAAACCCCATCTCTACTAAAGATACAAAAAATTAGCTGGGCATGGTGGCTCATGCCTGTAATCCCAGCTACTTGGGAGGCTGAGGCAGGAGAATTGCCTGAACCCAGGAGGCGGAGGTTGCGGTGAGCCGAGATCGTGTCATTGCACTCCAGCCTGGGTAACAAGAGCGAAACTCCGCCTCAAAAAAAAAAATAATAATAAAATAAATAAAAAAATTAAATAGGATAGAGCATATCTCTTACAAAAAAGTAAGTGGGTCATAATTGTCTGAGAGCACAATAGTGCAGTGGGCCATATATAGTTTTCTTTCACAAATGGTGTTCATTAGAAATCAATTACAGAAAGGAAAGCAAAAACATTCACAAATATGTGAAAATTAAACAATACACCCTTGAATAACCACTAAGTTAAGATACAAATCAGAAGGGTAATTAGAAAGTTTATTAAGACAAATGAAAAAACAAGCACAAGATATGAAAATGTGTCATATATTGCAGAAAAAGGAGTGCTAACAGGGAAGTTTATGACCATAAATTCCTATTAAAAAAAAAAAACTCACATAACCTAACAGTCCAAACAACTAGAAAAAGGAGAACAATCAAAGCACAGTGTTGACAGAATGAAGGAAATACTAAAGATTGTAGCAGAAATAAAACAGAGAACAGAAAAATTCAAAAATTATGAAAAGTAAGTTGGTTTCTAAAAAAAAAAATGGCAAAACAAACCCTTATCTAGATTTGGAAAAGAGAGAAGATTCAAATAAAATCAGAAATGAAAGCCAAGACTTTACAGGTTATACTAAAGAAATGAAAAAAGAATACAAGAGACTATTATGAAAATCATATGCCAACAAGTTAGATAACCTAGAAACATACAACCAAACAATACTGAATAACAGAAAAATATAAAGCTTGGATAGACTTCTAATTAGTAGGGAGATATGAATGAGTAATCAAAAGCTTCCTGGCAAAGAAAAGCCTAAATCCAATGGGTTTCACTGGTAAAACCAGTCAGCATTTAAAATAGGATTAATACCAATCTTTCTTAAAACCTTAAAAATGACTCAATAGGGAACACATTTATACTTATTTTATAAATCCCATGTTGCAGTGATATTAAAGCCAGAAAAGACACTACAAGAAGAAAATATTATCCCTGACAGATGCAAAACCCTAAACAAAATAATAGCAAAATAAATTCAACAGCTCATTAAATAAATACACATTATGACAAATATGGTTTGTCCCTTTGATGCAAGGATGGTTCAGCATATGCAAATCTACTGATGTGATATACCACCTTATCAGAATAAATACAAATCAGATTACATCTCAACTAATGCAGAAAAAAAGCATTTGACAACATTTAACTATTTTTCGGTATAAAATATCTCAACAAACTAGAAATAAAGGGACATTTCCTTAAAGTAATATAAAGCATACATGAAAAGCCCAAAGCCAACACATTCAATGGTGAAAAACTGAAAGCCTAACTTATAAGATCATGATAAAGAAAAGATGCCCACTCT
This sequence comes from Leontopithecus rosalia, assembly GCA_028533165.1. Lineage (NCBI taxonomy): Eukaryota > Metazoa > Chordata > Mammalia > Primates > Cebidae > Leontopithecus > Leontopithecus rosalia. The sequence goes on from CM052661.1 coordinate 101,543,093, forward strand.
TGGAACTTCATATTAGTCTGTTCTCACACTGCTGTAAAGAAATGCTTGAGACTGGGTAATTAATGAAGAAAAGAGGTTCAATAGATTCATGGTTCTGCAGGCTATATAGGAAGTATGGCACTTGCAAAGCCATACATACGGGAAACTTACAATTGTGGTAGAAGGCAAAGGCGGAGCAGCACTTTACATGCCTAGAGTAGAATGAGTAGGTGGGAAGTGCTACACACTTCTAAATGACCAGATCTAATAATAACTCACTGCTACCACAAGAACAGCACTAAGGGGGAAATCTGCTCCTGAGATCCAATAACCTACCTCCAATATTAGATATTACAATTAGACACGAGATTTAGGTGGGGACACAGATCCAAATCATATCAAACTTTTATTCAATGTAGTACTGGTAATCCTAACCAGAACAATTAGACAATAAAAACAAAGCCATACTAATAGAAAACTAAAAAGTAAAACAATCTGCTTGCAGCCAATGGTACTTTATGCATAGAACTGTAAGGACTCCACAAAAACAAGTATGAGAACTAATAAACAAAAATAGAAAAGTAGAAATACATCATAGTAAAAAGTGTCTTCACAGCAAAGGAAACAAAATCCATATGAAAAATTAGTTGCAGTTTTATGCACTTACAATGAATAATAAAAAAAGAAATTAAAAAATATCTCATTTACAATAGCATCAAAAATAATAAAGTGTATAAATAAACTTAGACAAGAGGCAAAAGATTCTTATAATAAAACAACAAAAAAATAAAATAAGACTGATGAAAGTGTTTAAAGAAGACACAAATAGTGGAAAGATATTATGTGTTGATAGACTGGATGACTTATTATTGTTAAAATGTTCATACAATGCAAAGTTATCTACAGATTCAATGCAATCCTTATCAAAATCACAGAAATTTTTACAGAAATAGGAACAAAGATCTAAAATTCTCGGGGAACTATAAAAGATCTCAAATATCCAATACACTTTTTGACTTGTAAATATATTATAAGTCAGAAATTGTGATGTAAAGCTACAGTATGAAGCTATAGTAATTATAGCTTTACAGTACTGGCATAAAACAAACATATAGACCAATGGCATAGAAAAGATTCCTGAAATAAGCCCATCCATGTGTGGCCAGCTGATCTTCAATAAGGAAATCAAGAACATAAAGTAGAAAAAGTATAATTTCTTCAGCAAATAGACTGAGGAAAACTGGACATACATTTTCAAAAGAATGGAATTAGACAAAAATACCATACACAAAAATCAACTGAAGATGGATTAGAGATTTAAATATAAGACCCCAAATTGGAAAACTCCTGGAAGAAATCATGGGAGCAAAATCTCCAAAAAAATTGTTTTGGCAATGATTCATTGGATATAATACCAAAAGTGTCAGGAACAAAACAAAAATAGAATAGTAGAAATACATCATAGTAAAAAGTGTCTTGACGGCAAAGGAAAAAATCAACAAAATTAAAAGTCAGTCTACAGAATGTGAGAAAATATTGTAAACCATATGTCCAAAAATAGATTATTATTCCACTGAAGCTAATATGTAAAATATATCATACTCCTGGAACTAAATAGCAAAAATCAAAACAAACAAACAATAAATAATTGAAATGGTCAACAGGTATGTGAAAGGCGTCAACGTTATTCATTACTGGGGAAATGCACATTGAAACCTCAATGTCAGGATGGTTGCTATCAGAGGAAACAAAACCAAGTAAGACAAATATGGGCAAGAGTGTGAAAAAGTTGTGACCTTTGTGCTCTGTTAATGGGAGTGTAAAGGAAAACCATTTCGATTGGTTATGCATTTGGATAAATAAATAAATCTGTCTCATACTTCACACCTTAGAGACTCACTGTAGGTGGAGCATAAATCTGGATGTGAAAAGTAAAATAATAAATATTTCAGAAAATAATTAGGAAAATATCTTCTTGTGTTAGTCACGCAACTCAAAATAGAACTTCCACTTGATCTTGCAATTCCACTTCTGGATTTTTACCCAAAATAACTGAAATCAGGATTTCAAAGACGCATCTACACTCCCACATCCATTACAGAATTATTCACAATATCCAAGACATGGAAACAAATTGAAAGGTGAAATGTTTAAGGATAATGTGATATACACAGTGTAGGCACTGGAGTATTATTCAGCCTTAAAAAGAAGGAAACTTGCAATATGCAACAACATGAATAGAACTTGAGAACATCGTGCTAAGTGAAATAACCTAGTCACAGAAGGACAAATTCTACTTGTATGAGGAGTCTAATATAAACTCATAGAAACAAAAGGTAGCATGGTAGTTGCCAGGGTCTGGAGAGTGAGAGACAGTCAATGGGTATAAAGTTTTTAGAAATCTGGTCTATGATACTCCTGGAACCAAATAGCAAAAACAAAACCAAATAACTCAAATGGTCAACAGGTCTATGAAAGATGTCAGCGTTATTCATCATTAGGGAAATGCATATTGAATCCTCAGTATCAGGATAGTTATTATCAGAGAAAACAAAACAAAATAATACACCATTGTATTTTTAGTTAATAATTTATTGCGCACTTACACATAGTAAAAGTGGAAAATCTCCAGTTAAATCTTCTTACCACAATATAATAAAATAAGGAGGAAACTAATTAACATAATAAATATCTGATTCTCTAATCTTATGTCCAAGATTAACTTGAAAATAATGTAGTTGATTCCTTGAAAGTAAGGATATTAAAATACCCCCAAAAATGTGGTTGACAGTTGAAATTTCAATGAGGATATTATTCTAAATGAGATTGGCCTTAAATTGACAGTTGCTGAAGTTTGGAAATAATATGTGGGGTTCAATGTACATATTCTTCACTTTTGCAAGTATTTAAAGGTTTTCAAGGTGAAGGGTTAAGTACAAAACAAAATATTATCTATGAAATACACACACACAGTAACTGGTGCCAGTTTAGTTGGTTATGCACTTGGATAAATAAATCTGACTCACACCTCATAACTACAGATTCATTATTTTTGGAGTGTAAATATAAATGTGAAAGGTAAGACAATAGATTTTTAGTAAAGTAATTAGGAAAATATTTTCTTGGCTTATATATAAATTAATTTTAATATTACATTTGCTTTTTCCTCTCTCCCCAACTTATTGGATGGACTTTTTAGCATTCTTTTCGATTTTATTTTTTTATTTTTCCCTTTTCCCTTCTGCCATCTGTAATCTTTTATTAAGGCTTCACAGTAGATTTTTTATTTCATTTGTTGTATTTTTCTATATTATCAGTCATGCAACATGGAGAATTTCAAGGAAAAAGTTAGTTACAATCAAACACAGTGAATAAGTTTGTAAAAACATAATAAATGAGAGCATGAGTGAACAAATGCATCACTGAAAAATTGCTCTAAAGAAATAGCTCCAACTATTCCTTCTCTATACAGAATTCTATAATTGTTGGATGTAGGAATGGAGGATGTTGAGTTGTAATTTAATTTTCCCAACCCAAAGTGATTTTATCATACAAAAATTGTATGACAGTGTTTATTCTCAATAGGGAACTGCAGCAGACAAAGAAAATGCACACAAATCAAACAAGATCACTCTCAAGTAGAGAAAAATGGTATTGCAGTACAGTGTTGGAATTTCCATTATCTCATGAGGATTATCAACCTCACAAGAAATGCTGAAGGGAATCCTTCAGCCTGAAATGAAAGGACACTAGAGGTTAACTTAAATCCACATGAAGAATAAAAAGCACCAGTAAGAGTAACTATATGGGAATTATGAAATAAATTATGAAAGCATTTTGTGACTTTTTTTCCATTATTTTAATTATAAAACTGTGTTCATAGGCTTTTTTTAAAACCTATGTAGATGTGTAAGTTGTATAACAATAATAACTCACAAGAGTAGAAGTGTGACATATACAGGAGCAAATTTCTGTAGATAATTCTAACTAAATTAATATTAATTTTGAATAGATTATTTTAAATTGAAAATCATTTTTCATTTTTAAGCATTTATCATAAGGAATGAGCTGGTGTTTATAAATAAATAGACAACATACACACTTAGACACACACGCACAGGCAGATACACACACAGACACATACACTGTCCTTGTGGACGTATAAAGGCACTGAATTACAGTATAATATGGCAAACGCAAAGACAGATGTATAAACAGGGTGCTCTTTGAGTTCTGAGGTGAATTTAGATCAATGTTGAAGCAATGGTTGACCAGAATTCTAGCAAGATGAGAGCAGGATATTCCAGGTTTAAGGGGCAGAATAAGTCATAACACAGAAGAAAAAAAATAACAAAGATGGTTAGTACAAATGCACTTGCTCTGAGAGTTTTTAACATGCAATCTGCAGATTACTAAATTTAATGTTTTATATCTAACTTTTAGTTGTTTTAATTGAAATCAAATCTTAATCGTTATTTTATAAATAATTTGAAAGTTTTACTTGTTATGTTTGTAACAGGCATATTCTTTCACTTTTGAAAATATGGGGGACTAGGGGAGGGATAGAAAGGGGGGGGAATTGGGGAGGGAAAACATAGGAGAAATACCTAACGTAGGTGACGGGGGGATGGATGCAGCAAACCACAATGGCGTGTGTATACCTATGTAACAATACTGCACGATCTGCACATGTAACCCAGAACTGAAAGTATAATAAAGAAATGAAAATATGAAATAAATAAGGTAGTCTATTCATATTTAGCAGGACACATTTAATGATTAAAACAGCATAGTTTAAAAATAGAGAAAAATGGCACTATTACCTCATAGATATTTTGTCTCACTTTTTTAAAAGGGCAAAATATTTCTCAATGTTCCTATCACGTTCAGTAACTTACAAACATATTTTTTTAATGAAGCATAGAATGAGCAGGGAAGTCTCTGTGGAATGTGGTGATGTTTAAATGAGCGTAACTGATTTAGTAAAGCAGTCTTCCCTCTGGGCTGGGATCCGAGGGTGAGAATACCAGAATGAGGAACGATGAGAAAAAAGGCATGTAAGAAAGAAAAGCAACTGTCCAAGCCCGAGCGGTGAGGACGATGTCCACTGAGGGAGGAAGGGAGGGTGAGGTTGGTGGGACCACTCAGTGAGGGAGAGGCACAGTTGCGAAAACCCAGATGGGTTACACACCACTGGCCTTGGCTTCCTTTGAGTTCTTCAGTGCTGCTATCACAGTTTTTATTTTTATTTTTTTTGAAACACAGTTTCTCTCTCGTTGCCCAGGCTGGAGTGCAATGGCTGTGATCTCGGCTCATGGCAATCTCTGTCTCCAGGGTTCTAGAGATTCTCCTGCCTCGGCCTCCAGAGTAGCTGGGATTACAGGTGTGAACCACCACACCCAGGTAATTTTCTATTTTTAGTAGAGACGGGGTTTCTCCATGATGGTCAAGGTTGTCTTGAACTCCCCACCTCAGGTGATCCTCCCACCTTGGCCTCCCAAAGTGCTGGGATTACAGGTGTGAGTCACTGCGCCTGGGCTGTAGTTCCTTCCTCAAATATTGCATAGCGTTACCTGTTTCCTTGATTAGAATGTAAGTCTCCGTGGAAGTAGATATGGCCTGTTATTTCCATCTTGAGTTCTGAATGACTGATATCTGGCAAATAGACATGCTCAATGTTGAATTATTAAGGACTGTGTTCTTTTAAAAAATTGTATAGCGAGTACTCTTATTCTGAAACGATATTTGCTCACCTTGAGTTTTTTAATACAAAAATAAAAACAATCAACTATGTAATTATCCAAAAATAAAATGTTCAAAATCAATAACTAATAATACTTGATAAATTTCCATTAAATTAATCCCGTTTCAAGCAATTAAAAAATTTATGAAGACCATATTACATTCCGCCTTTTTCCAAGAAATGTCATTGTTATTATTTAAGATGCATTTATTTAACTATCAATGATAAATTTTGCCATTCCCTATCTCTTTTTTAATTTAGAAAATCCTCACTATTTTAGAATGCATAAAAAAATCATTGTTTTTTTTTTTCTATTTGAATGTGTCAGTGTTATAAGCATTTACTATCTTTTAAGGGTTGTGGTAAGTTATGTAGACAACAGATCTGGGTAAGCAGGGTAAAATACCAAGATTCTGTTAGAACAGTATCAGTTTATGCCATCAATAGACCTGGGAAGTTGACATGCAGACATGAGGATAATGTAACAGATTTAGGATATGTAAGAACTTTACAGGAAACCACAACCCACGCTGTTTTTTTGTTGTTGCTGTTTTGTTTTGTTTTTTGGCACTAGTTTTCTTAGTAGCAGCAATGGGTAGAATAGCACGGAAATTCCGGAGTAATCCCAGATGCTCATAACCCATTATCTCTAATAAGAGCTGGAGGCTGGGCACCGTGGCGCATGCCTGTAATCCCAGTATTTTGGGAAGCTGAGGTGGGTGGATCACCAGAGGTCAGAGTTCAAGACCAGCCTGGTCAAAAAGGTGAAACCCGTCTCTATTAAAAATACAAAAAAATAACTGGGAGTGCTGGTGGGCACCTGTAATCCCAGCTTCTTGGGAGCCTGAGGCGTGAGAACCACTTAAACCCTAGAGGCAGAGATCGCAGTGAGCAGAGATCATGCCTTTGCACTTTAGCCTGGGCAATAAGGGCAAAACTTAGTCTCAAAAAAAAAAAAAAAAAAAAAAAGAGAAAAAGAGCTGGAAAATCCTCAGGAACCTTCGACTGCTCCTTTTTCTACTTATATTCACTCTCCTGGATAGTCTCATTTAGTAGTTTTACTTTAATTATGCATATCTACATGCCTTAGGTTTAGAACCATCCCTGCACTACAGACTCAAGTATTTGTCTCGTCAACATCGCCACTTGGATATGTAATAAGCATCTCATATTGAACATGTCAAGTACTGTGGACCTGATATTTTCTATGCTGACTTCCAAATCTACTCCTCTGATCATTTTTCCATTTCAAGAAATGACATCCCCATTTTTACAGTAGACACACACATACACACACACACACACACACACACACACACACACACAACGCACTTGGAATAGCCCTTGGGTTCTTATATCTCTACTACCCCTCCAATCATTTATCAATAAATTCTGCTGACCCTAACTCAAAATATTCCCAGGACCTGATTCTACATACATCTGTTGCTTCCACCTTGTACAAAATCATTGTTACCACTTCTGTTCAGATAATTTAAATAACCTCCTATCTTGCCACCCTAATTCCACCTTTGATGTCAGCTGAGGTGTTAGAGTAATCTTATGAAATAATAAGTCAGATAAACACATTTCTCTGCTCAAATAGTTTCTGACCGTATTTCATCTCACTGAGAGTATAAGCCAAGGCCTTATCAAAACTTAAGAGTCCCTAGATAATCAACCTCTTTCCTCACCTCCCGGGTTCATTTCCATCCTCCAGGTACTCTCTGCACTCCAGATGTCTGAGTCTCCTTGCTATTCCTGAGGCAGAGTGCCATGCGCTGCCTTGAGGACTGTGGGCTTGTCTTTTCTCTCTTGCCGTGTTTCCACTTCCTCATGTTTACTCACATATCACTCCCTCAGTAAGACCTTCCTTGGTCACATTCTTTGTAATTGTACCACTCATGCCTTTTCCTTCTTTGTCTTGTCTGCTAGCAGCATATTTATCGTATTTACCATCTATTATCTTTCTGCCCTTTGGAGTATAACTTCCAGGAGACTATGAATGCTGTGTTTTCTTCACTCTTTGACTTGCAGGACGTAGGAGTGAAAATGGCTCATAGTAAGAAAACTACGAATATTTATGAATAAAGATCTTACTAAAATTTATTTGAAAGTGTCACCCTTATGCCATTAAGACTGATAAGATAAGCAATTTTATGTGAAGCTTATTATGAAAGCTTATGTTGTTTTTGGATTCAGGTAAGTCTGCTTATTATTTTCTCATCATCCTCACTGGCAGTGTCCGACATGCTTTTTCATTTTTGCCATGTACATTGAAAATGGGGTCTCCAGTGGTCCTTGGGGTCTACGTTTGGGACAGTAAGAAAAAGAAAATCCCTTCGTAGTTATTGTAGGTTTCATTTCCTGTAGGCATAATATAACAAATCTGTTCCTTCTCCTTCTCCTAAAACACTGCGAGTAAAATAACCATGAGAATTTATCTACACTGAGCAGGTGGATACACTTAGTTTACATCATCAAAAATCCTGTAGCTGCAACCCTCAGCCTAAATAAATGGTGGCTTATGTCATCCAGATTTTCCCCAACGGCTGAACCAGCTGTGATTCCTCACAGAGCCAGGCACCTGCAGCCTCCACTTTTGTTCTCCTCATAATTTGCTAGCATGTGTTCAGTGAGTATAATGCACAGTGTCATATGAGGCAGAGATGGCCTAAAAAGTCTCATTAACCAACACTTGAATTCATAACTAGAGTGCCTGTGGCATAGCATACCACATGCTAAATTATGTGATTACACTTTCAATTTCACTTAAATTAAATGGAGAGTATATTCAGTTAGTATTTTTTTTTTTTTTACAAAAAGAGTCATCTCTGTTAGAAGAAGATGGGTTTTTGCAATAATATCCGGAAAATGATGTTATGGGTAAAATATTTTGATTTTCTAGGCCTTTTTGAAAGTTCACCACTCTTTGTATTGGATGGACTTGTCTTTCTGGTAAAGTGGCAAGGAGACTCAATTAAAATGTTTAATGGACATGTTTAAAACGTGTATTTTACTCTGGAAAATATTCATCTGAATAACTTTGAGATTTGCTTCAGGATGTGGACATGGTAGGACTGGAGGGTGTAATCCCAAATTATATTAAATATCATTATTGTATTCTAAGCAATTACAAGACAGAATATTGCATCATTGTCATCCTTAGAATATGACCCTTGTTGTACCTAGCTATGATAACTGATATCACTATAAATATTTGGATACGAAAATTGAGATGAAATGTGGCTGCAAATCGTTTTGACAATTCCCCTGCAAAAGCTACCAAAAACTCCTTGTTTCACATTAAGAAGAAAAAGTGTGTTCACTTCTTGTGTCAAAGTGCTGAGCATTTTGTCAATAGCAGCATCAGGTGGTTTTATTGCATTTTTACTGTAACATATGTTCAGCATAAGTCTCTAAGTTGAGGAAAACAATATCAAAAAGTGTTCAAAAGGCATAAGCTATATTATTGTTCTAAAATATAAGGGATTTATTGTTACCACTATAATAACAACTTGCGTTTTTGTTGTAAATTCATTTATTTTCTAACTACAAGCTTGGTATTGATGGACTCACTGTAAGGTTATAATATGAACATTATTTGTGTAAGAATTTCTCAATCTTATATCAAAGTTATTTTGATTTGCACTGTTTAGTACTATCAAGAAAATTAAAATGATAATGAACTCCGTTGTGTTAATCTATTTATTAACTATTAAATCTGAATATTTTATCATAAATTTATTTTAAAATAGAAGTTAAATCAACTAATCCATAGTCATTAACTTAACGTTTTGTGTTTTTTCAAATGTTTAAGATTTAATTCATGATTTTATTGAAATATTGAGTAATCAAATCTTAAAGTTGCCAACTTACTAAGCCTATTTGTTTTCCATGCAAATGGCTCTTTTTTTCTTTTCTTGAACACCAAAGTAATAATAGATAGAAATCTGGTAACATCCTGGCCTCTGAAAGATCAGAAATAATTTAAAATATTTTATAAGAACTAACAACATTTGTAAATATAACATTATTTTTTTGCTTAGAAAAATCTTAATGATGCATTTCCTATATGCATATAGATATGTAAGTATCTATAGAGTACTTTAAATAATTCAGCATAATAAACAACATAAATGAGAAGCAAAAATAAGCATCTGCTAGCACAATCTTCAAATTACAGAAATGTATTGCAAAGTAGAGTATCTATTATATCTGCTATGGTGTTGTGGTTACTCCTTTTAACAAGTTAAGAACTTGTGTTCTTGTTCATTACACCTATTTAAGCAGCTGATCTTTAAATTAGAAATGGGATTCTATATATCAGATTCTGAAAGTCTCCAATAATTTTATAATATCAAGTTTACGTTCTGCATTAATACATCACAATGACAACCTAAAGTATAGCAAATTGGCATTATGCTGCAGTAAATATGATCGGATTATACAGACTTTATATGGAAGGAAGCTTTTATTAGGAATGCTATAAATTGCACCACGGTTGCTAGAACAGACACAAAGAAAGATAAAAATAGAACATTTAAACAAATGCAATAAAAGCACTAGAAGTGACACACATACTAAAGCAGAGGGATAAAATGAGATCACACATTTTGAAAAACAAACTGAAATTATGTGGAATGTACAGGGATTGCTTAAGATATTCCTATCATCTCAATGAATCTTTACACATGCCAACCTAGCATTTTAAGTTACATGTAGGGCAATTAAAATACACTTGCTCAAATAAAAAGATCATCAACAATAATTGTTACATACTTGCAAAAATACAAACATTACTCGCATAATTTTTAATTGCAATCCAAGAATAGCTATCAAGGACAATCATCCTTGGCAACCACTGATATAATCTCCATGTCTCTATTTTTGTCTTCTCAAGAAAGTTAAATAAGTGGACTAATCACATCAAATGACATTGGGTCATATATATTATAACATCTGATTTTGAAGTTGGCTTTTGTTCGCTTAGTATAATGCACTTGAGATCCATGAAATAGTGTGTCGATCAGTCATCTGATCCTTTTATTTTTTTCAGAGTAGTGTATGGTATGGATATTACGGAGTGTGTTTAAACATTCTTCATTTGAAGGATGTCTGAGTTGTTTCCAGTTTTCCAGTTATTACTAATAAAGTTTCGACAATATTTAGGTACAGGTCTTTGTGCAAAATAAATTAATTTCTCTGAGATAAATGCATGAAAGTTAAATTGTCTAATCATGTAAGTGAATGTTTACTTTTGTGTGGAACTTCCAGACACATTTCCAGAGTGACTGCATTTGACAGTCCCAGTAACAATGAATGAATTATCCAGTTTCTCTACAGCTCCAGTATTTGATACTGTCGGTATTTTAAAAATTTAACTGTTCTAGAAGGTGTGATAACTCATCTCTTCACGTGTGGATTTGTCACCTGTACATTCTATTAAGTGAAATCTCTTCCTTTCTTTTGCCCACTCCCTAATTGAATGTTTGTATGCTTGTGTTTTAATCGTTCTTTATGTATTATAGATAACACAGCTTTGTCCAATATGTGATTTGCAAATATTTTCTCCAGGTTTATAAATTCTCTTCATCCTTTTACTGGGGTAACATTTTAATTCAATGAGTTTCAATTTATCTATTTTTCCTTTCTAGTTCATACTTTTGATGCCAGGTCTAACTGCCTAGTCCTAGAATTAAATAATTCCTTCTATTTTTTAAAGTTCTATAGTTTTAAGATTTACATTTGAAGCTGCAATGCATTTTAAAGTATTTTTGTTGCCAGCCATGAGCCTTCAAGCTAAACTGGCTGTTGCTGTGTAGAAGAGAGAGGAGACATTTTGCTGATCCACTTCCCAACATGCTGAAGATAGTGAGTATACCTGATTTAAGCCAGGACTTATAAGGCTAATTTGTTTTATCAGAAATTGATTTTTTTGCCCTATAAAACACATGAATGTATCCCATTTTGAAAAATTTGGAGAAAGCATCCAAACATGAATATACACACTGTGTGGTTCCAGTAATATAAATTTCAGAAGAGTTAACTTGAATCTATGGTGATGGAACAGTGGCTAACTTAAACGCTATAGTGAAGAAAGGGAGGATTGTGGATAACTAGCTCTTTTTCCTTTTCTACATCTGATTTGCCAGGCAATTAAACAGATTTTCTGCTTTCATCTAAACACTTTTTAAAAACTGCCCTTGGGATTATCCATATACGTGTAATAATAAAATTATTAAAATTGCCAAAAAGGCAAAGAAAACAAATATAAAAGTAAACTATGACTTTGTACATGAGTAAAATTTCTTTAATATTCTACCATTTACGTCTTATATTAACATTTTATTACCACCGAAAGAGGTAACTGGGACATCTATTCGATTAGGTGTAAAGTTCTAGTTATGCCAACCTCTGCCCACAATCCAATAGTTATGCTTCGCTTTTTAAAATTAAGGGCACTTTGAGGCTCTCAACTCCATATCCTACGTGAGTACTGTTCCTGATCACAAGCAGGGCAGATTCAAAGAGCCCTGGACTAAATTTTGACCCTACAAAAACAATTTACTCTTTGCTTATCTGATTTACATCCTTGCTTTAGTTCTGATATAAAAATATCAGCCTTCCTTCCGATAAATTGCTCCTATAGTGTCATGGATTTTTTTGGAAATTGGCCTTTGACTTGTATGTGTCTCAGTAATAGATATCCTGGTTCCCAGTCCCCAGTTTGGTCATTTCCTAACATAGCAAAAGTGAAAAATGCAAAATAAAATGCTGTTCAAGTACTTAACCTTCCAATTTATGATCACACATTACACAACAAGGGAGGTCAAATAGTCTCACAACATCAGGTTATTCTGGCTTTGTTCCTTGCTAGCATAGTTTTGGGAAATCCCTATAAGAGTCTTTCTTTTTGCCAAAAATTCCACCACCGGATTCAATAAATTCCTCCTTATAATTTTATATATGATACAGAAATATTCTGCTTTTTTTAACCTCCTCCAAATATGTGAACATAATGCTTCTAGCTATCAATATAATGTGACCACTCTTTTTCTCTCTCTCTCTCTCTCACTCGCTTTCATTTTAGCCTCAATGTGAAATTCTGATGTGAGCCATTTGTTTAATGCTGATTTTTTCTATTTCATATTGAGGCACATCTGGATACTTGTTTGAATCAGGGTGGATTTCGCTCCTGCTAGATCTTTAATCTAATGAACCAAGTTCTGGCTCTCCATTTCATATGCCAAACACATTCCAAGAGAATCCTCAGGTGGATAAAGTGATCTTTCTCCTCCTCCTGTTACACATTCTGTGACATAGGCAACAGTTCAGTATTTCTCTGTGCTCTCAACACCTTTTACAACTTTTTGGCACAGTTTGATTTTTTTTTCATTTTGTCTTGTCAGAGCTCGGACGAACTCTTGCAGAAAGAGTGGTGTGAGAACTGTCCACTACTGTCATACTATCACACTCTGCTTCCACTCTGATTGAAACCAGTGGTTCTCTTTGATTTGGACCCACTGATGTGAGGCAAGTTTAACACATGTTTCTTACCACAGAAATTCACTTTCTGGGCTCTTCATACAAATGCACCTCTCTCCATCTTCTCTAAAATCTCAGCATATTTGCTGACACAGTCCTTTGGCAAATAGTGTCCATGCTGGAATATTGGAAGTTCAAAGACTGAGTAAAACATAGAAACTACACATTGCAGTAGTAACACTCTTCTCCTGTAACAGCTTCAAAGAGGACATAAGGACACTCTGTGGCCGGTGACTGTCATTTGATGGGCCTTTCCAATGATGTTTTCACTTTTTCCTGTTTTCAGCCAATTTGGCTATGCCCTCCTCTTGCTTTTCCTTTGCCTACAAAATGGCCTTTCTTCTAGGATGTTGAGCTCCATCTTATTTTGTTATGTCATGGCCAGCTCCCAGATTCTCATGTGTCATAGATAACTGCAGGCCTCTGTCCCTCCATGGGACAAGGACCTTTATGTTCTCCCAGCACTGAGAAAGCACAGCTCTGTGATTAATAGTCAGGAAACAGAATGGCAATGACAACTATATACAACTAAATTATTGTGAAAATAAGTAGAGGGAGTCAGGAACATGCACACATAAAATACTTAAGATCATGTGAAAAGAACACAGCTGAACGTAAGTTATATTTAAAGCACTTGACTTCGTATTAGAATTTAGGTTGTAACATGTCATGGAATGCTAAAAACCTCATGTATGCGTGAGTTATAAAATACATTTTTATTTAAGGCAAATATAGAGAAGTACCCTCATTTAACTCTTATCTTTTTTCCTTGAACATCTTAATTATAGCAATTTTCCTCAAAAATGTATTTTTGGTTCATGCTCCTCTGATCTTCTGTTTCAAAACTATTTCTGTAAAATGTTTTACTGAATGAATTCTGGCTCTAGATTACGACCAAGACACTTTTTTTGGTTTTATACATACATTAAAAGTATTGAATTTCTACTTCTCCTTAATTTACTCCCTTCCTTGTCATTTAACCTGAGCACCCCTGCTTCAGCTAAATTCTGCTCTGCCCTATATAAAGCACGATGCCACAACTGTGAAACTTGAGTGACTAGATGCCACTTCACCTCAATTAACTCTCCCGGCTTTCTCCTCTGTGAAAGGGAAAAGCAAAGGATGCCTGATCAAACACTTCCACCTCAGATACAAAGGGATGGATTTGGCCCTGATGTCACCATGGCTCTGACAGTAGGAAATGACATGCACAGACATGCCAGATGCTGAGCTTGCCCAGGTGTATTTGAACTCTGCTCCAATGTCAAGGTGCTGCATTAGAGATTTAATGAATGCCCGAAAAGTAAAGGTTTCCTCTTCCTCTGAATATTAAAGACTTGAGAAACAACTTTGGGTCGTTCTTTCCTTGTACCTTTCACTGATGTAGTTTGTGGTAATCAGCGTATATATGATAAAACACCTTCAGAGCAGGATGGGTCTGACACAGTAATTGTTCATTTCTATGGTAGCATCTCTATTTAGCCCATTTGACAGATACATGTGACAAAGTACAGATGCCATTTGAGCTACATGACTTACAAAATCCTTGGGCTACACATAACCAAATGGGCATTTTCATATTGCCTAACATTTTTCTTATAATAATTGAGAATTTTGATATCACAGGGAATTCCTTTGCAAGTATTAATGAGTATGTAACTTAGATATAGGTTTTGGGATCAATGTCTAGCTTAGGTTAAAGAGCTACCTCTTAACTGTCAATGAAATTTGCATGTCATTACAAGGTTGAAGAGACAGAGCACTTTCCTTTACATTTACGGTATCTGTCATATTTAATAATCTCAGGAATTTGTTTCCAAATGAGTCTCACGACAAATACATTCAGGATAATCACACTAAATAAGCTAAAATTGGTGATAATCTCAGTCCCCCATATGTTCTATAAGAAGCTTTAAATTTGGTTAGAATGTTTTGAGGAAAGTCAACATTTTTAAGAAGAGATCAAACTGTCTATTAATGGTACAGCTAACTGTGCTAAGCTAAGGAGAGGATCAGAATATATTTCATTTGCACAAAATGTATTTTGTGAAAGATTATGAAGCAAATCCAATTTCTAACCCTTAAAAGAAAGGGGATGATGGCTTGCATACTACATTTCTATTCCTTGCTGTTTTTAAGCATGACACAAGTTTTGATATCAGCATTCTGAACCTGTTATTTATTACAGCTTCAAGAATGTGCCCCACTGTCTGCCTGCTGTCTGGGACTAAGTCAGTTGATGATGAGGTGTTATGCAATTTAAAATAGCCTAGGGAAACCTCCCGGCAAAGCTTGCAGTTCATTCTCTTTTTGTGTATATATTTCTCATTATATTTTATTTTTGAAAATATACATTAAAATATAGTTAGATACAGTTATATTTTGGAGTGAGACAGAACATAATGATAGTTACACATGCCATTTAAGACTGTACTCTTTTCAATATAATGTGAATTATTTTCCTGTCAGCTGCCATTCTGTTGGCAAATATTAATCTCGACTAGCTGCATTTTTTGGTTGAGGGAGGTAGAATGTACAAAACACCCTAACAATTATACTGCAACAGAACAAATAGATTTGGTGTATGTCTTATGAGGAAAGAAAAGAATAAGAAATAAGCAGATAAATAGCTTTGGTGT
This sequence comes from Leontopithecus rosalia, assembly GCA_028533165.1. Taxonomy (NCBI): domain Eukaryota; kingdom Metazoa; phylum Chordata; class Mammalia; order Primates; family Cebidae; genus Leontopithecus; species Leontopithecus rosalia. The sequence continues at coordinate 101,558,999 of CM052661.1, forward strand.
GTGTCTTCTGAGGAAAGAAAAGAATAAGGAATAAGCACATATTGATGGGCTGTCTCTTATGTCACAATCACTTTATTAGGCACTGTCTTGTATCAAATCTGTCACGAGAAAATGGTCTGCATAATTTAATTAAATCACCCATTCCATTTAGTAAAATCTAATGAATAAAACCCCTTTATTTAATTTTTAAAATATCCTGATTAATTCTTCTTCTTTGGTGTTATTCAAAAAAATTTCAATCGGAAATGTTCCGAAAACAGAATGATAACATTAAATAAGAAAAATTATTTTCTAATCAAACTATGTTCTTATACAAATGCAAACATGCTTCAAATGTTACACAAAAAATTTTCACAAGAATGAGCAGATAAATAACTCTCATTCACTTGCTCTCTCTTAATTTGCTATTGATAGAAGTAATATCTCTGCTTTTAAATTTGCCTATTCTAGTTTTTTAAAACCTTAAAATGACATTTGATGGTATCAAAAATTGGCATAATACAACCTTTTTTTTCCCATGGCAAAATATCTAGTAAGGAAAAAACAGATTTGGAGGCCATGTAAATTAAGAAGACAATAAGATTAATAAATATTCAATTAAATACGCATTTTCACTCACAGTCAAAATTAATATATCAAACTCCTTTAATATCAATTTTTTTTACAACTGAAGTCTCCTACTGCACCACCATTGCTAAGAACAATCGCTCTGGTAATTACAAAAACTCAGGTAATTTCTTTAAAATCTATCTTGATGTGATAGCTGAACACAATTTCCCTTAAGTAGTAATATCATATGAAAAATAAAAGCCATACTTTCCTCAAAATTAAAAATATTAAATACATTATTGGATCTTTTTCAAGATTAATGCTTCTGTTAGATAAGCCTCAAGATAATAAAGCAAATGGAATTTCAAACAATAAATTTATTAGTAAAAATTTCCTTGTGGTCCTGCAGTGATTAAGTTTGGATTGCTGATTTCTTAAGCGTACTTAGCAAATTAGTAGAAATACTTGCTTTGTTTTATGTATGATGCCAATTATTGTTTGACCTTAGCATTATTAATAAATGTTTTATTTTGTTCATTCTGAATATGCAATTTAAAATAACTTCCTAATATTTCAGTAAATATGATTTTCTTTTGTTCTTTATTAATCTGGTATGTCGTACTGCATGTAACTATATGAACAAGAAAAGGTGTGTCAAAGACAGTACTTTTTTAGTTTTTATAATGTTATCAGACAATGAAAGGAATAACAATCAAACTACACAGACAATACTGAGAGAGGCATCCGATTTCTCCATAACATCAGGGACCCTAAAAGCCAACAGACCAGTATTTTCAAAATTCTCCAGGAGATTATTTTCCAACCTAAAATTCTATCCACGGGCAAATTATCAATTGTTATAGTTGAATAAACATATTTCCTTGGAACCACACTACTGGTATTACAATACAATAAAAGAAAATAACTCAATGTTTGATGTTACCGGTTACATCATTACTGGAAATTTTTATGATTAATTTAAATGTGCATTTCATACAATTCTAAGGATGCGTTCAAATAATATGTCACATTCTCTCAGCTCAAGTAATTAATGATGTAACAAAATCAGGGTTAGAGGAATGAACAGGGCAACTGATAATTCTCTTCACAGTCAGTTAGGTAAATGGTCTTCTGAATACTGTCCCTGTAAAGACTGCCTTAGCAGAGCTGTGAAACCTTTAGAGAATCTTAACACTTTCAGTTAAATATTACAAAAAGAATCAGGCTATATACATGCTAATGAAATTTTGAAAGATGAATTTTGGTAAGTAGAAATAATAAAAATCCCGAAGCTTCCTCTGAATTTAGTAACTTTTCCTGAAGTTTATTAATTTCACATCTTAAAGTGAGTTCCCCCTAAAGTTAAATAGTAAAAATATGTGGAAATATGCTGTTTATTGTGAATCTTGGAGCTGAGTTAAAATTTAAAGGAAAACCTGGAATTATAAACTATATTTAGTTATGAATTTAAGTAACATTTACTTGAGCTTTGGTAGCTATGTAAATAATACCTGTATATTCTTTTAAAATTCACTGTATTCTACTCAAGAAAATAAAAATATATGCTCATATTTATGAATTTTTTGAAGATATTTATTCACACTAATAAAGGAATGAGTAAAACCCTTTTTGACACAATCACATTGACATTTTACTGCAGTATATATTCCAGAGTTATGAAGAATGGTGCTTTTTATACTGTGTTCTATAATTTCGAGAATCATCATGGTATTCTGTACTTCCTAGCAGGCGCTAATGTTCATTCCTCATCATTTTCTGTGAGAGCTTATCTTAAGGAGCACAATCTCAATATGCAATGTGTATTTGGCTTTTGTGTTTTCCTTTCAAGATGTAAAATCCACTAGTGTACTTTCTTTACAGGAATAGATAAAATGGGAACATTTTAGATGGTCACAAATCTAAGATTAAATGGAACAATCAAGACTGTTACCTTTGCAGAAGAAATGTGTGTGTGTCTGTTGCTTTCTACATGTAATTTTCTTTTATAAATTTTTTATTGTAGCAAAATACGCATAACCATCTTAACCATGTTTAGGTGTAGTTCAGTGATGTTAAGTACATTCATATTGTTATACAACTATCACCCACCACCATTCGAAAGAATTCTTTTCATCTTGCAAAATTGAAATTGTACATGCATTAAATAATAACAACCCATTTCTGCTGACCTCCAGCTCCTACCGATTCACATCCTACACTCTATGATTGTGATAACTCTGTATCTCATATAAATGAAATCATACAGCATATTTCCTTGTGTGACTGGCTTATTTCGTTTCACATAGTGTCAGCAAGGTCCATTTTTGTTGAAACATGTATCAGAATTTCCTCCCTTTATAAGGGTGACTAATACTCCATTGTATGTATATAACACATCTTATTTGTATTTTCCTCTGCTCATCTACATTTAATTTTATTGGAAAATTTTGAGAAGAATTAGTGTTATTTCTTCTTGAAATGTTTGGTAGAACTCATCAGTGAAGTTATAAAACCCAGAGATTTTCTTTGGATTTTATTTGGAGATGTAAATTCTAATACTGTACTTCATTTGCAGAAATAAATACAATGTTAACATTTTAGGTAGGCATACATTATATCTCCCTTGGGGCAATCAAGACTGTCTCCTTTACAGAAGAATTTGTGTGTGTGTGTGTGGGTGGGTGCATGCGCGCGTGCTCGCACTTGTACCAGGATATTTTTGATTATTGATGTAATCTTTATGAACTGTAGACCATTCAGATTATCTGTTTTCATGATTCAATCTTGGTAAATTTAATTTTTCTAGGAATTTATTCTTTTCATCTAGACTATCCACTTGTTGGTGTGCAATCTTTCACAGTATTTTCTTACAATCATTTTATTTCTAAAGAATTGATAAGAATGTCTACTTTTAGTTATTATTTTAGTAATTTGAATATTATCTCTTTATATTAATAATAAATATATATTAAGGTTTTAATTAATATATATTAAGATATTTTTTATCTTTTCAAAGAATTAGCTTTGGCTTCATTGATTTCTTCTGTTGTGTTTACTCTATTTTGTTTCTTTAATCTTGATTATTTCCTTTTATCTGTTATATTGTCTTCAGTTTGTTTTTCTTCTTTTGGTATCTTATGTTGCGAAGTTATTGATTTGAAATCTTTCTTGTTGTTGCTGGTGGTTTCTTTGCTTTATTTGAACATTTATTGCTTTCAATTAAAAAAACTGATTTTGGTGAAATCAATGTAAGTCTGGTATGACGTATTTTTGTTTTTGTTTGTCTCTAAGTATTTTCTAATTTATCTTGTGATTTTTCTTTGACCTATGGGTTAAAAGTGGTTGTTTAATTTCCATGCATTTGTATTTTCTAATTTTCTATTACTATTTTCTAAATTCATTCACTATAGTCAGAGAAGTTCCTTTGTATTATATCAATTTTCCTTAATGTATTGAAACTTAAATTTGGGAAGTAACATATGCTGTGACCTAGAGAACTCCTCATGCTCACTTAAGAAGAATATGTATACTGCTGTTGTTGTGTAGACTGTTCTGTGTATGTCCGTTAGTCTGTACATGTCTGCCAGATATAGATGTTTTCCCATGTTGTCCAAGTACTCTATTTCCTTATTAATTTTGCCTCTGACAATTTTATATATTACTGAGGGTGAGGTATTAAAGTCTCCAACTATTATTTTAGAAATACCTTTATCTACCTTTTATTCTGTTCATTTTTTCTTTATAAATTTTGATTGTTTATTATTTATCTAAATATTTATAATTCATAAGTGGGAGTTGAATAATGAGAACATAGAGAGGGGAATATCACGCACCAGGGCCTGTCAGAGGGTGAGGCACTAGGGGGGAGATAACATTAGGGGAAATACTTGATGTAGATGATGGGGTGATGGATGAAGCAAACCATCATGGCATGTGTATACCTTTGTAACAAGCCTGCATCATCTACACATGTACCACAGAACTTAAAGTATAATAATAATAATAAAAATATTGAAATGTTTATAAGTGTTACATCTTCCTGCTATTTTGAACCTTTTATTAGGTATCATGTCCATTGTCTCTTATTTTTTTAAATTTAAATTCTATTTTCTGATATTAGTATAGCCAGCTATACTCTTTGGTTGTTGTTGATGTTACTATTTACATGGAATGTATCTTTCCACCTGTTCACTTTCAACCTGTTTTTGTCATTGGATTAAAGTGAGACTCTCATAAACAGAATATATTGGATCATGTTTTATTTTTATCCATTGTCCTAACCCTTGCAATTTATTGGATAGTTTGATTCATTTACATTAAATGTAATTTCTAATAAGAAAGTACTTTCAACTTTCATTTTGATACTTACTTTTTATATTTCTTACAGCTTTATTTCCCTCACTTATTGAACCACTGTCTTTTTATATGTTTAGCTGATTTTTCTAGTGAAGTGTTTAAATTCCCTTCTCATTTTCTTTTCTGTGTATTTAGTAAGACCTTTCTTTGTAGTTACCATGGGGATTATACTTAACAATCTAAAGTTATATGACACTCTAATTTGAATTTACAGGGGCTTAACTTCAATAACATGGAAAAACTGTTCCTATGCAGCTCCACCACCACCCCTTTCTGTTATTTATATTACAAAATTATAGGTTGATGAACCATGTGTCCAAACACATAAAATAATAATTATGTTTTAATGAGTCAGTATCTTAAATTACGTGAAAAATAAAATGTAGAGAAAAACCAACGTTAGAATAACACGACTTTTAGATTAACAATTGTTTTTGTAAAAACGTATTTGCTTCTTAAACCATGTAGAAAACAAAAACATAGGATTACAAATTATTTAAACAAAAATACTAGCTTTTACAATAGGCAGTTTATCTATCATTACTGAGATCATTCTTTCTTCAACAGCTTGGACTTATTTTCCAGGGTCTTTCATTCCTGTGGGGGCCGGCACATCTGCCAGGGGGCTCTTGGCCAGCAAGAGGGTCCCAACCTGGAAGGGGGGGCGTGGAAGATATGAAGAACAGATGGGTTCTGGAGGGTTGAGAAGTCAGATGCTTCACCAACAGCTTTACTGAACTCAGGGACTGGTTATATACATTACACACAGAAGTGTTTATGTCATGGGATCAGTGTTTAGTGGGAATGGAAAGTTTTACAATACAATCACAAGTCACCATATTTTGGATAGATATGCTGGGAACAGGGAGAAACATAATCAGGTTAAAGCGGGGGGTGCAATTATCAGTCACAAGAGTCCAGATGCAATATCTAAGTTTAAAAGTTTAAAAGAAACTATTTATCTAGGGCAGAAGTTTCACAAGAAAATCACAGGCTACATTATAAATCATTAAGTCACAAACAGTATTGAAAATACCACATCAAGGGTCCAGGTGCAGGAAAGACATAAACAAAGCAATTTTTACTATCAGCTTGCTTTGAAGATTTAAGTCATAACTTTAAGTAGAAGCTATAATGAATAGAGAAACAAAAGTGGACACTGTGAGAACCTAGAGTAGACACCGTGGGAACCAAAAGTGGACACCGTGAGAACCAAAAGTGGGCACCGTGCCTCCCATCACCTCAGCACAATAGAGTAGTAACTCATGTTATTTTTTGTATATCACATAAGCCTTCTAGCAGTCCTTCTTCCCCATAGCTCGACTGCCTCCAACAGGGGGCCCATGTCCGGGATCAAGCTCAACCATATGGTTTGACCCACTACTTGGGGGTCTCACATGGGAGCATTCCCACACATTCCAACCTGCAGAACTGACTTTTGTTAGCATTTCTTGCAGAGCAGGTCTAATAGTAATGACTTTCCTGAGCTTTTTTAAAATCTGAGAACATCTTTATCACTCCTGACTTTTGAACAAAAGTTTTATCATATATGATTCTGGGTTGACTTTCTTTTCTTTTAGCACTTTAAGTATATTAACCTACTGCCTTTTGGCATCCGGAATTTCTTATGAGTAATTTGCTGAGATGTATGTGATGCACAACTTTTCTCTTGTGGCTTTCAAAATTCTCTCTTCATTTGTGTGTTTTGAACATTTAATTCTGAGTTTTAGGGTAGATCTCTGACTTTCTCAATTAGAGTTAACTGAGCTTCTTAGATGTCCACATTAATTTTATTCATCAAATGAGAAAAATTTTGGCCATTGTTTCTTCAAGTAATTTCTCTGCTATTTTCTCTATATATAATTTTTTCTGGGATGCCCACAATGTGAATATCAGTTAACTTGATACTGTCTCACATGTTGTTTGACTTTCTCTTTTCTTTAATCTTTTCTTTCTGTTCCTCAGACTTCATATTTTAATTGCCCTTTCTTCAAGCACTCTGAATCCTGTTTCTGCCTATTCTAATCTGCCTTTAATTCTTCTAGGGAATTTTTCATTTCAGTTATTGCATTTTACAGCTGTAGAGTTTCTTTTAAATTTCTTTTAGATTTTCTATATCTTTATTGTTATTTGCATTTTCTTTATACATTCCTTTTTTCAGAATCTTTAAAATAGTTTCTTCAAACTCTTTGTATAGTAGGTCCATCATCAGGTCTCTCTATAACAATTTCTGTTGATTTATTTTTGTTTGTTTGTTTGAATGTACTATACATTCCTATTTCTTGGTATGCCATTTGTACTGTAGGCTGTCTCTATGCTGATAATCAATCTGAGGTATAATCGTAGTCTTCCCAGGTCATTTTCTGAGCCTATATCTTTTCCTGGTCATCTGCAGTCACTTTTAATTTTCCCCATATATGCAGTTGCTAGTCTTTCATGTCTGGTTTCCAGGGAAAAGAGAGAGAGAAAACATAAAGGTAGCAGTGGTCAGGGGGTGGGGTGGATGAGACACTAGTCCTTTAATTCCCATGAGTGTCACTTTGGACACAGAGAGAGGGCTTTGCCACAATGGGGGTAGGTACAACAACAAAGACTGCTCCTCTCTTTTCACCTCTCTTTGCACTTATTCACCCAAGGCAACAATAAGTAGTCAGAAGAAATATTCCTACTATTTGGAGAAGTGGATCCTTAGTGAGCTTCCCCACTTATGTTGACGCTACTCCAGGAACACATGCACAACTCTCTGCCATAGCTAAAATGGACCCAAATTAACTAAAATGCACAGCCTAAGCCTTTCACTGAAAATAAAAATCCTTCAATAGACTTCAGAGTTCCAAAATAGTTAAATGAGAAAGATTCTGTCAGCACCAGTATTTAGGTGTGGAGACACATTCCCTGTAACTCCAAGGTGCTCTGCCATCATCCCCAAATTTCTGTTGCTAATCTAGAACTTCCTCAAGTATTTCTTAAATGGGTGATGGTGATTATCAAGGCACTATGGTATTTACAGACCTTTGGAAACATTTAGGAGAATTATGTGACCATCTTGTTTTTAAATGTCAAGATTCATGGCAGAAATGACAATCTTTTGAGACAATATAAAATTATGATACAAAATTATAGATTGAATATAATCTTTAAAAATAATATAACCTTTAAAATATACAAGCAAGCAACATATAATTGTTTTCAAAGTTCTTTAGCGAGAATTCAGAAAAAACGTTTACAGCCCACCACACGTGAAAGCATGTTTTCATGTTTACGATAAGTCTTCGCGTTTTTCCAGAAAACTCACATAACAAATCTCCTGTAAATTATTTCTATGGATCACCAATATACTCAGAAGTTGCCCAGATAAAGGAAGGAAGGCAAGACACAAGTAGATTGGAACTTAGGATCAGATATGAAAATACAAGTGGTGAGACAGACAGTCAAATTAGTAACAATAACAACAAAAAGTTGCTTTATATAATTTGTGAGTATAGTTTATTTTTCCTTCTGCATTTTTGTGAGCCATGACCTAGTTATAGGTTATTAAATTTGAAACTGTTACTCCATTAGTCTAAAATATACTCAATGAATGTGTACAGTATTCTTCTGTTTTACTTCAGGACAATGTTTCACTTATGAAATCAGCTAATAACATTGATAAATCTGTAATATCCAGCTATACCCCAAGGCATTGAGAATAGGACATGACAATGGCTCAAGGGGGGAAGGAGTAATGAAGAATAATAAATCATGTCCCCTGGCATGGGGAACATAAACCCAGAATTCTCTTTTAAAATATTTATTTTTTGAATCCTGGAAAAAATGTGGTTGTTTAGAATTACTTGCTTGCTCAAATATTTTATCTAATTGTAAATCCTCTCTTTTCCTTCAGTACCCAATAAAAAAATTATAAGTTTTTTTTATTCTGTATTCCACTGATGAAAATTGAGTCCTTCAGTGTTTCCTTAGATTTACATGAAGACTATCTGTATAGAAATGCTTCCTGTCAGGGATTCTGTGAATTATGGAGAAATGACCATGGATCTGTGCCATCTGGAAACCCTTAAGATGGAAACAGAAATATCTTTGTGTTGCTCCATTCAGTTCAAACCATTCTTTCTCTCTAAATGACCAACTTCTCACTGGAGACAGCTTTGAAAACACACGAGATTTTGCTAATAGATATTAATTTAGTAAAGCTATGTTTTAAGGACACAGTGTTCAGTATATTTACTAAATAATTATTGGACTTCACCCCTGCAAAAAAAAAATCTTATTAGAGAAACAAATTTTAATGGAATCATTTCATTGTTTAGAAAAGCAAAAAAATAGTTGTTATTTATTGGTTTAACGAGCTACTTTTACTTGCCTGTGTCTGTAATTGTTTTTCTGGTTATGCTTGAGGAATCCAGCACTGGTCTTTGAAAGGGTTTGGATCCATGACTAAGAGGAGCAAAGGCTAAACTCTAGTTCCTGAACTAAGGCAGGTTAGCTTCAAGTCTTATGTGCATGAAATCCTTTCAATCATTTCACATCGCTTGGTCCTCTCTTTCTTCTCACCCACATAGTCTCATGTACATTATTCTCAAATGTTTAATCTTAAGAATGTTAATGGCTATATTCAATCAGACTTAACTTTATTTTTATATTTAATACATTCTATATATTTTATTAATTTATTATGTGACTTTATGCCAACATTTCCAAAATGGTTAAAAGCAGATAAGTTTAATTTTCTCTTGCTGAACACTTTTGCATATTCACTGTGGGTCACAAACCACATAATGATGCTAGGGTTTGAAAGATACAGAACGGACACTGACCTTTAAAATCTTACCTTTAAATGAATAACATGAATAATGGAACTACATAAAGTATGGGGAGTTTATAACATAAAATTATATGTATTATTGTACTCAGAAAATGGTGACTAATTTTGTTGTGCTACAGGAAATACTGACAGAGAAGAATGAAGATTATGGTGACGATAATGCTGATACTGATACCTACTCATTGTGTGAAACTTAGATATGTCTGGTTTTCTAATTCCTTTAAGCATTTACAGTAAAACACTGCAGTCAATTAAATGTGAATGCAATGTTATATGTAGTTGTCCTTCTCCTCCACTTGTAAATCTGTCCCCACTACACACCTCCAACCATTATTTTCTCCTCCTACTGTGTCAAAAATGACTGAGTAAACTTCTTATCTTTTAATGGAAGTTTGTAGGGAAAGTCTGGAAATGAGTGACTGTATCAGGTGGGACCTATGGTAGCTGTTATTCCAGAGCAGGCACTGTACACTGAGTCCTCCCATGCTGAGCTGAATGTGGTCGCTAGAATATGGCAAGCAGTCCTTTACAGAAACTGAATTGGAGGAGCTCGGCTGAACCCTCAGGTCTTCTGGGCAGCTGCCAGTGTGGACCTCCCTGGTCGTTCATGAACCTCGTCATGTCATTTCACATACTGCATTGTACTGGGCTGTATGTTATTATCTAATTTAATCCTCATGAAAACTCTTTTCAGTAGTCATCCGTATTTCCATATTACCTCTTCTATTTTTTTTTTTAGACAGAATCTTATTATGTTGCCTAGGCTGAATGAAGTGCAGTGGTGTGATCTCAGCTCACTGCAATAACTGCCTCTTGGATTCAAGTGATTACCCTGCCTCAACCTTGGAAGTAGCTAGGATTACAGGGATGCGATCCCATGCCTAGCTAATTTTTGTATTTTTAGTAGTGGCAGAGTTTTGCCATGTTGGCCAGGCCAGTCTTGAACTCCTGACCTCAAGTGATCCACCTGCCTCGGCCTCCTAAATTGTTGGGATTACAGGCATGAGCAACCACACCTTGCCTACCTCTTCTGTTTTTACATAGGAATAAATACAGACACAGCAAGTTGAATCTGTTGCTCAAGATAAAGTGGTGATTCTATGGAAAAACAGGGTTTAAAATTCATACATTTTAGCTTTGCTCCTGAGTGATTATGAAGATGATTTTGTAAATTAAAATATAAAGGAAAATAGGGGCAGTTATATGTGAAATAAGCTATGGATCATAAGAAAAAATAGGTATTTAATTCTTCCTTTAATACTAATCCAGATTGATAAATAATACAAACTCAAACTCACAATCCATCTCATAATGTAGATATTAAAGCAGATGTCAGGAAAGTTAAACTGTGAATTAAAGACAATACTTCATTAGTATGCCTTAGGATCTACAGGCATCATGATATTTAAGATGCCTCATGATATCCTGAAGTATCAAAATTATTTAAAATTAAATATAACATTAAGAATCTCAAGTATTAGGCTGGGCGCAGTGGCTCATGCCTATAATCCCAACACTTTGGGAGGTCGAGGTGGGTGGATCACCTGAGGTCAGGAGTTCCACACTAGCCTGGCCAACATGGTGAAACTTTGATTCTACTAAAAATACAAAAATTAGCTGAACTTAGTAGTGCATGCCCATACTCCCAACTACTCAGGAGGCTGAGGCAGGTGAATCCTTTGAACCCCCAAGGCAGAAGTAGAAGTAAGCTGAGATTGTGCCACTATACTCCAGCCTGCGTAATACAGCATGACTCTGTCTTAAAAAAAAAAAAACAACTCAAGTGTTAGAAATAAGATTCATTGATATGAAAACATATCGAGCTTTTCCTTTTATACAGTAATTGGCAAATCTCATACCCTCATGACCACTTGGCTTTTCCACTTACTAAATGCTGTGTTGAGGATGACTAAACACTGGCCCTGCGAGCTGAGAAACAGGTCATCAAAGGGAAATTACTAATTGATTCACCTGAAAAATATCCCAGAATCACCCCGGGTTGAATTACACTCCAGCGTGTCTTTCTTGACTACTCTCCAAGATCAGTTGTCCAAAGAGGTCCCTAAAAGAGGCAGCTGGCAGAAGGAAGCTGGGATGGTCTAGGATGGCAGTTTGACCTGAGAGAACCCAAAGCTTTAGCATCACTAGAGAAATTCATCATTTATCATTGAACCAGGTAAAGACAAAATTTAAACTTGGAGCCCTTCCCCACTTTCTACACTCTCCAACCCAGACATTAAAAGGAAGTCACCGCAAAAGGGAGCGCCATAAAGGGTGGAATAAGGACATTCATAAATCAAGGGAAAGAGGAAGCAGAAATCTAGGTCTCTTTGGACAGCATTTTTCTTGACACCAGGAACTGGGGCAGCAGCTTGCTGATTCTCATGCTGAAATGATTATGAGAACTCTCTTTTATTTGAGGTTTAAGGGTCTAAGGAAATTATCCTTTTTTTACCCTTTGTTCTTTTTTTCTCCCCAGCACAAAAAACAAAAAATATCATTTTACATAAATTGCTTTGAGAATCATCCTTTTTATAATGAAAACAAACAAAACAATCATTTCCCAGACTCCAAGATTCTTCTGATTAATGTTGAAAGCATGAGAATACTAACTTACGTCAGAGGACAAAAGGATATTTGAAATCTTTCAAAAAGCACACTTACACCATAGAATGAACTTTGGCCTGATGTTGGACCTGTGGAGAATACTGTAGATGGCTCATAATACTGCCATAGCTTCATTTTATCTTATTTATTTGTTTTTTAATTTTTATTGCATTTTAGGTTTTGGGGTACATGTGCAGAACATGCAAGATAGTTGCATAGGTACACACATGGCAGTATGTTTTGCTGCCTTCTGCCCCTTCACCCATATTTGGCATTTCTCCCCATGCCAT